>CAKAOI010001165.1:10231-54435 GCA_916701655.1 Sebastiscus albofasciatus
CCCCCCCCCCCCCCCCCCCCCCCCCCCCCCCCCCCCGGAGAGCTGAGAGCAGTGATGTAGTGGAGGGAAAACCAGTCGAAAGATTTTATAAGGCTTAGCTACTCACAGAGGTCTGATTCTACATGACACAAGCTCAAAAAAGACAACATCAATTGAGGCTTATCTGGAAATTATTATTATTTTTTTGATTTTGATTTTTTTCACGACGCCACGTGACACTAAATCACATGACATTATGCTCACAGCTTAAGTAACATTACAAGCATAGTTAATTTAAGTCAAACCGTAATGTTTTTTTCTAACCCTAACCAAGTTTTGTTGCTTAAACCTAAACGCCACTGTTTCACAACGTTAACCACATGTTACAAAGTTAACCACGACTGTTTCACAACGTTAACCACATGTTACAATGTTAACCACGACTGTTTCACAACGTTAACCACATGTTACAATGTTAACCACGACTGTTTCACAACGTTAACCACATGTTACAATGTTAACCACGACTGTTTCACAACGTTAACCACATGTTACAATGTTAACCGCCACTGTTTCACAACGTTAACCACATGTTACAAAGTTAACCGTTAACTATTGTAACATGTAGTTAACCACATGTTACAATGTTAACCGGCACTATTTCACAATGTTAACCACATGGTCCAATGTTAACCACGACTGTTTTACAACACTAATACAATACTAATTTCAGTAAAAGTTGAGAAGTATTATCAACATATTGTACCTAAGCTGAGGCTTATAGTAACAGACTACTCTATATATGGAATATTAGAACCCAACTAATCCTGGCAACACTGTTTCACGTCTTTGAGATTTCTGCCCTTATATCATTGGATCATTATTATTATTATTGATGTAAGCAGCATTTGAATCTTGTCTCAGGTCAAACTAGAGCTAATTCGACTTCTTTACCGTCAGGTACGTTTTACAAATCATGATTTTTGAAGATTATCATATGTTTTGTAAGTAAAAAAAAATATCTACAAAGCAGTAGAATCAAAAAGCAGCAGAAAACTGCCAAGTAAAGTATGTTTAGCTGGAATGTGAACAAAGTATGGTAGAATGACTTGATGATGATGATCATCATCATCGGCATCACCACTTTCCTGAGCAGACACCAAATGAATGAATAAATAACACACGCTAAAACCAACAAAGCAAAGAAAACTCCCAAACATAACGCCTCATGTCACCGCTGTCGGCTGAGATTCTCCTAACTCCACTTTTGAGAGATTTTCATGTTTTAACCTGAAGGATTCCATGTTCCTCTGCGAGCTTTAGCAGAGATCCCTCAATGCCTCAGGTTCAAGAAACCTCTTCAAAGGCAATTGGATAAAATATAAAGAGAGCTGTCAAGACTCAAAAACAAAGCTTTGTTTCTTTCCATGAAAACTTTTCTGTCAACATGGATGCTCTAACAGAGATTTCACTCTGAGTTATAGGTGCTGGAATCCACTCTGATCCTCACAATAAACCTCAGACACATCCTGATCCTGGTCCATTTTCATCATGTGGTTTCCTGACAAACGTCCGTCTCTCATGGACAAAGAGAGTTCATCTTTAATATCTTTATTTATATCTCAGAGTACAACATGAAGGTTTGGCCTTTCTTTTATCAGCCTTATTCACAAATATAAAGATCCTTAATAAATGTGGAGCCAAACATACAACTCTGGTTTTACCAGCTTGACATTAAGATTAAAAAGATAAATCACGATGGATGCCTTTTGGGGCAACCTGGCTAGTGAATTAGGCTTGTAGAAAAACAAGTTTTTGTTGAAATAATAATAATTAAAAGAAATACAATGAAACTAGACATCATAAAGTTGGCAACTTTAATTCACTATTCTCCAGACAGATGATGAGTTTTGGAACTGGGCTGGATGGAAAAAAATCGATGTTGAGAACTCAGAGTAAATTTGGGATTCAGGACACAGAGGGGTACAGAGGACCCCCCCTCCACCCCCACATCCATCAACTCCCATCCAGCCCGGCCCTTCTCTCCCCGGGCCCTGGGTGCTGAGGAGGGGCCTTGGGGCCCCCGATCAAAGGCCCCTGATGCCCCGACTGACCCTTTGATCTGGAATTAAAAACCCAGGAGCTCGTTCTGCTACAGCAGCACCACCGTGGGACACTTTACACACACACGCACACGCACACGCACACGCACACACACACACACACACACACACACAGACACACTTGCAAAGAGTCGAAAATCTAAAATCTAAATAAGAAATAGTGTAAAAATGAGAAATAAATCAAATCCTCATCAGAAATCAAACATTTTTGGAAACATCTGACTTTATTCTCTTTATTAATAAAAACTAAATAATGATCTTATTTCACCATCTTAACTTTATACTGAAGCCTGTAGTCCTTTACCACAGTGCACTAATCATGTTAGGGAAAGTTACTTCGCTACTGGTCCTAGTAATTCATCTTTATTTATTAAAGAAAACACCCATCAGCTACTTCTTCAGACAACTAAATAGAAACAAATCAACTGAAAAGCAATGTGCATTGAACTCCACACTCTATGAGGGGACTTCTAATTTGCAGACACAGACTATGTGTGGTGGTAGGAGAGGTTTCTCTTCAGGCCCTGAGACGTGAGAATAATATGAATGTATACAGTAGCACTAAGGAAGGCAAGTCTGTAAATGTGAGTTACATAAACTGAAGAAGTAAAAGTCACTTGTTCCCAAAAAAAAGCAATCTGACACTTAATTTAATGTCATCAACCGCCCCATTAAATATTCAGTCTCCTACATAATTACTACACTGTGTTTATTATATCATGCTCTAATTATAGTAATTATCATGCACTCACAATGTGCTTCAAATGTACTGGCTGGGAGTCCTCCTGACACTTCAAATAAAGTGTTCAAGGTCAACTGTGCTTCATTTAAATCAGTTTGTAGACTTTAAAAGTTGGAAGATACTACTTGAAAAAAAACTTTTCCACCAGTTGTTCCAGCTCTTATCCTTCCCTCCCTTTATCTCTCTTTTCCTCATCATGCCAACGGACGTCACACTTCTCCTTCCTTTGGAGTTTAAATGTGTTTTATTGGCATGACAGGAGAGAAACAACCTGCAGTATGGTGCCAAAGAGGCATCAACTGAGATAATGAAACTGATATTAATTTCCCGTAATTAAACGAAAACAAATCAGTGTTAGTTTTTCTCTGGCTCAGAGGCAACCGTGACTGTTTTGTGTGAATGGAAAATATTGTTTTTACCTACTAATCACTGTAATTATCTAATTAAATATCATTATTTTTAATGCAATCATCCAACTTTATAGAAAAAAAGATAATAGTGGTAATATTTTCACAGCAGTGTTTTTTGTTTCCTCTGTGCAATTTAAATGGTTATAGGGAGGGGGGGGGACTTGCTTGTTGCCGTGGTAACACCTCTCCACATAGACAATGAGGAAGGCGAGAGGCTGTGTCTGTGTGTGTGTGTGTGTGTGTGTCTGTGTGTGTGTGTGTCTGTGTGTGTCTGTGTGTGTGTGTGTGTGTGTGTGTGTCTGTGTGTGTCTGTGTGTGTGTGTGTGTGTGGTGGGGGACGGGGGAATAAAAGAAAACACCCACCTTTAGCCATCTTGTTGAGGACCATGTCGATCAGGACGTAGGTCCCACTTCTTCCCGCTCCGTCACTGCACGAATGGGCGAGAGACCAAGACACAGAAAGGAGGAGAGAGAGAGAGAGAGAGAGAAGTATTAATCAATTGAAACAGTTTGTGAGATTATTTCTTGTCTTCAGTTAATGTGTTTCATTCTAATTTTACACATCACAGCTTTTCTATATATCGTGTTTTTATCGCATAAAATATTAAGACCTGAAGCAGCAGAATGAATCTACTGTAGTTGCTTTTCACTAAAGTATAAATTGTCAGAACGGTAAACGTGCACACTGCAGATTTGGTGACAAAGCAGAGATAAAAAAAGATGATTTCTAAAAAAATAAAATGGATTTGTGAGATGTTTTAATGTTGTTGCTGCAACTAATCAACCAGACATTGTTTTCCTTATTTCTTATCAAATCTGTATTAGATCTTTTATGCATTAAATTCATAAACTCTATAAACGGACGTTTTTTGATGTGTCCAAGCAAAAAACAGTGAACCTGCTCAGCTTCTGTGTTTGTGTCTATTTTGACACCATCAGCAAAACCAAACCTACAGTTACAGTTTGGTTTTCTTGCCGTGATCTTCCATCACGTTGACCTTTATTCATTTACTTTTACCCAGACGGGGACAAATCAATGTCCTCTCTGTGGCTGCTGATGCAAATTCAAATAAGACTGTGAAATGATTCAATCTTTAGTGTTAACAGGCATTTAAAATAAACAGTCATCGCGTCCCACTGCTGCTCACAGTAGAGTTATAACATGTGAAGAACACACACCCACAGATTTACTGTAAACAATGCAACTTCTATTCATGTTATTAGGGTTATATTTCTGGAGTGCAGACAGATGTAACCTGACTCCAGTGTTAAGCAGGTGAGCGGCAGTCGGAGAGATTTAATACGCTGAAGGTTTATGAGTCTTCTAATGCTATTTCAAGGGGATAAACGACTTCAAAGGCGTACAATTATGGAACAGAAAGGATGAAGCAGGTTTTATTTTGGTCAGGAATTAACATCAAAATATAAACAGCAACGCTACATATTTGTTTTATGTTCGACACAGACATGAATGCATGTTCTTTGATTCTAAACAAACTGAATCAAAAAACAGAATTACTCTGTAATGTATGAGGAGGGAATATTTTGTATCCTAGATTTATTTCAAGTGTTGAAAATTGATGTCTGCACCCCGACCGGTCTATTTCATGGGCTGCTGTGTAATCCAGCAAACTCAAGTGTAAGTGTGTGTGTGTGTGTGTGGTAGCTGGCATGCGTCCATACTTCCTGAATATTTCATTTTCACTAGGGCTTTGGTTATTTTCTGAAAGCCCACACACACATACATACACACAGCTGTACACGCCAACACACCCGGTGGCAGTAATTGAGCAGTACCACTGTAGTATCACAGTGTGTGTGTGTGTGTGTGTGTGTGTGATACTACTATCACTCTGATCTCAGGTAGTTTGTGTGTCTCAGTTGTGTGTGTGTGTGTCATACAGGTTATTATAGCGTGATTAGATCTGTCGTATTGCTGCACCTCGCCAGGATCATTACAAGGCGATCAAAGATATGTGATGTGTGTGTGTGTGTGTGTGTGTGTGTCAGCAGAAGCCGGAGGGCTGTGAGTAAACACGTCAAGATGTCTGCTGCCTTCTCTCACTCTATTTAAAATGAGAGATGGAGAGAGGGAAAGCGAGGCGGAGAGAGGGAAGGAAAAGAAAAAGAGACAGAAGAGAAAAAAAGAGAGATTTGAAGAAGAGAAATGGTAAAAAAAAAAAGACAGAAAGTCAAATAAAGAGAGACAGAGGAGTTGATTATAGAATATCTGCATCTGCACTCGTCTGTTGGCTCCCTTCTCCTCCTGACTGCCTCCCTCTGCTCTCTGTATACATCGGGCTGATTAATGGCCGGGCTCAGTCGGCTTTGACACAAAGCTTTAAGTGAAAGTGTGCAGGACGAATGGAGTTTCTCCATTCTTTCATTACTACGTCTTCTTCACACATGATTGGCCGGTTGGGTTCAGGAATGAGTTTGGATTGGTTTGAATCAGAGGTTACGAGTGAGAGTATTGTTCTGCGCTCCAGGCCTGGTGCCTGACATTAGAAAGGACACAAGGCATGATAAAAAAAAACAAAAAAACAGTTGCAAATGCCTTAATAAGCATCTAAACACAACGGATTCTCGGACTCCTCATTAAACAAAGTGGCACATTTTCAAAGCACAGATCTATGGAGAACCACTTAAACAAAGTAAGTTCATTGCTGTTTATTACCAAAAAAACTGCCAACAGAGAAGCCATTGCAGCCATTTTGCACACAGGTTTGGATACTTCTGTAGTTCCCTCAAACACATTTGACATATTGTAGCTGTCAGAAATTGGGAGTTAAAACTGGGAGACTGGCATAAACTGTATTTTTTTTCACACTGGCAAACAGAATAATTTAAAAACACCTGTCTGCGTGTGCAGGGCATTTTGGAGGTCTATATTTTTGGATAATCACCCAGAAGTATATAAGTGCTAAGCATTGGCATGCACAGAAATGACTTTGGGACCAATCATTTCATCACAACCCGTTCTCAGCTCCGAGGCACCCTTTAGCATCTGTATGAGACGCACCGGGCTTTAAACTAACTCCAATGTAAACCCATCCATGTCATTATTAGATGCTCAGAGCCACTGACGTTGTATAATGAGCAAGAAAGTCCACTTAGGGAGGAGGTCAGGGTGGTGGACGGTTGGCTCAAACAAAAACAGGACTTTGACCCGGGGGAACGCGGTTTGTGTCCCGTGTGAAACCAAGTCAACGTTGACTTATTTTACTGTAGTTTTATTATGTAAAAAAAAAACTTACTTATTATAACCCAAACCACAATCTTTTCCGAAACCTAACCAAGTATAGTTTTCTTGCCAAAACCTAACCAAGTACTTGGTCAATGCAGATGGCCGCCCACCCAGAGCCGGGCTCTGTCCAAGGGTTTCTAGCCGTTAGTGCATGCTCCTGGGGGGGGGGGCTCTCCTGTTGGGTCTCTACATTATAGTGTACAGTCTAGACCTGCTCTTTATGAAAAGAATCTGGAGATTACTCCATTTTTTAATTGATTACTTAATTCATGCCGTTTTCTGAAGCTATGCTCAATTTGATGAGTGCGAATAGGTGACGCGAGAAACATGAGAGGGTTTGTGACAAGAAGTGTAAAGTTTCTGGGGAGCTCTTAGATCTACACGGTCATTGCGTACATTGTACATTATCTGTACAGTTGGTACATTGGCTGTTTGTGGTGAATAAACACCAATAAAGCATGCAATCATTTGCTTCATGTCAAATCCAACTGCTGTGGCTGGTATTCCATAAAGACAGGTTTCGTTCTCAGTCTGGCAGCTTAGCAGAGAAATGTACAGTTTCATCACCCTGGAAGAGCCATTACACCATATTAAATAATAGATCACTTAGTGGAGGAGCGAGCAGACAGAACAACGTCTATCTGTTGTGGAAGTTACTTTTTTCTCTCTAATCAAATCATTGCAGGATGTTTCCACACAAAAAAACACTGTAGCAGATATATTTCTGTTATATACAGATTTAATTATGTCTCAGTTGTCTGGAGTTCTTTCCTCAGGTGGTGGGGGTATGCAGATGTGAGAACACACACACACACTTCTGGCAACTTCTGAAGTGCCTCCAATTAAAAGTTCCCCTCCTCCGTGGACAGTTTGTCAAATTAAAGCACAACTTTTTTTGGCTAATTTCTCATATGAAATGTTTGTCGTCCCCCACACACGCCGACTGGTGACACGAGAGCTTGTGAGAAATGAAATGGTACTGCGGTTTGGATAACGGAAACCACAAGGGACCTCGGCTTCGAATAATCTGAGCAAGTCACGTATCAGTAAAAGGGCTCTTTGTCTGCTTGTTTGCTCGTTAAAGACGTTAAAAAGAATCCCATCTCTGTCGCAACAAACATTTTATAGCCCTGAATGTAAGCTAGACACATTTAAACAACTGAACAGTAAATACAGAGTGCTTTAGTTGTTCTTATACTTGCCTGCAGTGGACTATGATAGGACACGAGCGTCCCCGGTAGCACTTGTTAACTTTTCTGTAAAAAAACAGAGAACAGAAAAACAAGCTCAGTGTTAACATCACAGGTACAGAAACACACACACAGTCGGTACATTATGTATCTGGGATCTTAGGAATAATAATCACACAGAACAGCATGCAGAGCGCTGTTAATACACATTTTATTAGATAAAAATAGACAACAATGTTCATTAGGACTGACATAATTCTTATTAAGTTGGTTATAGCTGCACGACTTTGTGGTCATCACAAAATTATTTTCTGAATTTGTGTTGTTGTTTTCTTTTAAATCCCTGTTTTAATGTTAATATATGAGTATAGTGGCCTACGGTTCACCATTTGGCCCATACCACTACCACACCTTTATCATTTTTAACCCAGTCGCCAGAAAAAAATTGTTGGCATTGTACGTTTCTGCAAAACCACGGGATATGTTGAATGTGAATGTTTCTGAACCACAAATACGTTTCGTAAATACGTTTCATATCGTCCCACGCCTGTAGAAACGCACAACCCCATGTGGTTAACGTTGTGAAATGATTGGTTAGGTTTAGGCAACCAAACTACTTGGTTAAAGTTAGGAAAAAGTTCATGGTTTGTGTTAAAATAATAACATAACAATGGTAACAACGTAACTACGGCAAATAAATAACAACCGGACTGTCTTACGTAACATTACCTAACAAGTGTACCACCGTAACTAGCAAAAAAAAAACAACCACCCCTAGCTGATTTTCTTATGTCATGTTACGTAACAAGTGTAATAACGTTATTTATTACACGGCTGTGTTGAATACTCAACTCAAGTCAATCACGGCGTTCTGCAGTCTGTACATTTTTTTTATAACTGACCGTTGCTATGTATAACAGACCATTGCTATGCATAACAGACCGTTGCTATGTATAACAGACCGTTGCTATGTATAACAGACCATTGCTATGCATAACAGACCGTTGCTATGGGCGCAGTTCTGATGTCGGACTCTGGAGGACCGTTTTTGCATCAAAATATTGATTTCTTCAGTAAGTAGCTGTGTAATAAGCGGGATAATGTACAGCTAGCAGGTCATTGTTGTGAAAGAATCCCCTTCAGGCGATGAGAGACCAGCAGCATCCCTCTGTCGGGGATTCTTTCACAACAATGACCTGCTAGCTGTACATTATCCCTTACGTAAACTCCTGTTCATCTCCTGAGTGAAAGTCCTGGGTTTGTTTGAACCTCCCAAATACCCTTAGTAGACTTTCTCACTACTTATTATTATACCACATAACTTTCAAAACCGGTTGCTCGTTGTATTTGGTCACTTGCTCTGACTGAATGTAAAAACTTTTGTTTTTGGCCAAACGTTTCTTCTGTGGTTTTACTATCAAGATTGGACATGTTGAGAGTGATTATTTATTTTCCTTCTGTCATTTTTGTCCCTTCCTGTTTGGCAACAGCACAATCAGTCCGAGCGGCTCACAATAGTTTATTAAAATACCACAAGTTTTTAAGAACTCTGTATTAACTGGATTGATGGAAACCACTTGCTTCCAGACTGAATCCTGAGATGAAGAAACGAGAGCTTTTCTTACTAGTGCTCATATCTTATTTTGTTATTGATTGGTCTTGAAGTTGCACAACTGAAACTCACTTGACACAAATACCATGATTTTTAAAGAATGAAAACCATCCCATCGCTGTATCTTAATATTCCACAGCAGACGAGATAGATTTGCATTCATGTTTCTTTCATAGATGCATTGAGACGTTGAGAGACGCCTCAAAGTTGAGATGCGTTGAGAATGGTACATCCCTTTTTTAGAAATTGTGGTAAAAACTCAACACCTTGTTCATCAAAATGCACAGCAGCCGGTGGATCTACACAAACATCCAGCTTCTATCTGAGCAAGAAGCGGAGAGGGCCGTGAGTTTGATCCCAGCTGGAAATCATCTCTGATTCTATTTCATGGTGATAACTCTGAATAACAATATTCAGCAGGAGGAACATATTATGTAAAGGCACGGTGTGTGTGTGCGTGTAATCCATAATGCATCACTCAGACCTGCAGTGTTGGTGCTTCACTTTTTCCTTCCTTGAACTGGAACTTTCCATGGTCGTTTAGCTTTACAGGGAATTTTGGGACATTTGTGGGCTTGAATCTTCATTGTAAAGAGCTTTTTCCACATTTCAAAACATTTTTCCCAAGCCTTATTTTATAGACCCTTTTACAGCCAATGACATTAAACAAATAAATATATGCGCGCGCATGTTGGCAACAGAAGTGGCGTTTTGCCCCAGCCATTCAGACGAGTTAGCAAACTTTAACTTTAATCGAATCGAAACACTTACGAGCATCAACATATCTGGTTGTTGCATGTTTGGTTGTCCAACACATGCTCATCCCGACTCGTCACATACCGCAGCTTTGTCAAGCCCCTTGGTGTCACGCCCCTTGGTGTCACGCTATTTTTGGCATCAACACCACTATAGTTACCCTTGGCATCACTTTAGGATTTGATAATAAAACCACTATAGTAAGATTTAGGAAAGAACTACATGGTTGGGCTTAAAGGTCCCATATTGTAAAAAGTGAGATTTTCAGGTCTTTTACATTATAAAGCAGTAAGTGCTTTATATAAATACTGTTAAACTATCAAAACGCTCAATATACGGAGAAACACACACAGCCCGTATTCAGAAATTGAGCGTTTGTCCATTTGTGATGTCACAAATCTACAATATTTAGACCATTACACGGTTTTAAGCGTAAACATTCTAAATGTGTCCCAGTTTATTTCCTGTTTGTCCATTTGTGATGTCACAAATCTACAATATTTAGACCATTACACGGTTTTAAGCGTAAACATTCTAAATGTGTCCCAGTTTATTTCCTGTTGCTAAAACGGAGTGTTTCAGACAGAGGGTGAATACAGGCATATTCAGGCAGATAGTATGAAGAAAATAAATGTTTTTTGAAAGTTACAGCATGTAAACATGTTCTATTAGAAACACAAAATACAAGTGTGAACCTGAAGATGAGCACAATATGGGACCTTTAAAACTACTACGTTTGCAAATGACACTGAACGCTGTGAACACTCAAGTTCTACAAAATTCCAACAGGATCACGACTGTTTCGGAGGAACAGGTTTTTCAGTTTAACGAGTGGCCGAGTTAACTGGTGACTTTCAGCCGAGTGCGTCCGTGGTTGCTCGTAGTAACTTAATGGTTGCTGTAGATAATAAACACAGATGAGTATGGATTTAAAATTGATTTAAGGCTTTTATGCGCATGGTGCACTGGTGACGCATTGAGGCACCAGTTAACACGATCACTCGTTAAACCGAAACACCGGCGGCATCTATGGCTACAAGGTATTAAACGTGTTGACAGCCACTGGACTGAGGACGTGATCAAAAATGCTTGTGTTTGTAGGGACAATTTTTAAATGCAATAAACTCAAAACTCGATACCCAATGTCAGGGTATCTGACGTCCTGTACACGACCACAGATAACGTGGTTGTAAGCATCTAGTGACTTGTATGCTTGTAGTTCCTCACTGGTGTAACATTACACTCTAGGTCAAATATGTGTATATATCTGGCCACTGACTATTGGGCCACCTGGTAATGTCTGGTGGTTAATGCCCTCGCATGGCTCGACAAGCTATTGCACTCGGCCGTACATCCATTGCTAAACTTTGTGCGCACACATACGTACCTCATTATTGTTTGCAAACTGCAAGGGTCTATTGAAACATTGATCATCTCTGCTAAGGTGTTTTTTTGGACCTCTTGATTTGTTTCTTAGTCTGCAGAATATCCCAAAAAACAAATAAATGTCAATGAGATTTGGTGTCAAGTTAGGCCAAGCACTAAAGAGAATTAGGTCATCCTTAGATCACGTGATGAAGACTGAGCAAACTGCCTCCACTGAGGAAGGACCATGAGATGTGGTTGAAAGGTCTAGAAAAGGCTAGAAAGTGGACCTTGAGTTGGGATTTAAATAAATACTTTATGACGGTTCCATGATTTTGTATGCATTTATTAACACTGAGATATGAAATGTTTTGGACATTTTTTTTTTCATCTCTTTTTTTCTAACGAGCTCCTGAATTTGAATCATAAAATATCCAGATGAAGATGAAAATAATGTGAAACATTTCCTATTCTCAAGATCTCAAATTCAAACGATCATGAAGCTGTGGCGGAGGCTTGCACTGAATTAGAAGAACCACGATGATTCAACAAATTACAGTATATTCAGCACCGAGTTCTGATGTATGAACCGCAGGAAACAGAGTAACATAACTGTCGGTCAGCGGCCTTAACCGAGAACAAAACTGCTTCTGTTATGTGTAACAAAAAACAAAACCCATATTTTCAGGAATTTCTACGACAAACAACTCTCATGCTAGATTAACAATATATGCGTTTGATGGCAGCAGGATGTGAGAGGGTTTCCACACAAGCAGGAGCATCCCAAAAAACTGAAGAAAGGAAGTCGTTCTGCTGAAAAACCCCACCCATGTTCACCCTCCACCCCACCAAAATTGAAAAGTCAGAGCTCGCTGCAGACAATTAAAAGTGATGTTACCATGGAAACAGCCGGCACGGAATCACCAACAGGCGGGGGTGTATAGAGGGACGTGGGATTCAAAGGAAACGCCCCGTAAGAGAGATTCAAGCGAGATTCAAGAGAGAGAGACAAAAGAGAGGAAGCGATAGACGGAGTGGATGAAGTGGTAGACGGATGGTGAGAATAAGAGAGAGAGAGAGATACAGAGAGGGAAAAACAAACTGACAGACTCAGGCTATACCCACACAACCGGCTAATTAGGGAAAAGGCTGTTTACAGTTTAAAACAAGAAAAGGTTTTCAGGTCGGTTTTCAACACATTTCTGTCGTTAGTTTTGACGTGTCGAACTAATTAAAACGATACTTGTGGATACATACATCAACAGGTAAGAAGCCTGTAGGACTGGGAAACGGAACTGCAATTTGCGAGTGACAGTCATTTATGAAACGTGACACACAACAAATACAGACACTAAATGTAGTTAAGGCATGGTAGCTACAGTATATGTGCCAAATCAGTGGTGATTTTAGACTCTCTTTAGAGAGACTCTTTTTACCTAAATTTCATCTCACTGTATCAAACCCTCTGACCCGTGGGATCTCTGACCATCCCGGCCGACATTACCGTCTGTAAGAGAGTGTAGCGGGCTCAGTCTTAAAGCTAGAGTGAAGATGTTGGTATCATATGAAAATAGAAAACCTAAGGAATTAGTATCAACCGTGTCATGTTAGCTTGTTGGGAAGGAGGCTAAATAATGCTCCAAAGTTAAAAGGCACTGTTTGTAACAGCAACACATGTGGACGTTAAGTCAACAAAAGTCAGCGTAATGATTTATACATGTAAGAAGTTACAAACAGTCCCTTTAAGACATAAAAACATTTCCACCATAACTTGATGCAGAAAAGGCAGAAATTTGTACATAAAAATGAACCAGAATGCAGGAAATGACATGTTTAACACTCAACATTTCCCCCAATGTTGAAACAAAAGCTATGCTCTAGACTACACATCACATTCTTGTTAGGGGGCTGAGCCCCCCTACAGCTCTGGTTCTAGAATCGCCCCTGTGCCGAATTGATAAGAAAATGTGTTCTGTCTATCTAATGGATCTCTACAGCAGCTGTGCGTGTCCTGTGAAGACAAAAAAAAAGAAAGAAAAAAGGAAGATAATGTGTTTAAATTCTGCTTTTCTGAAGAGTCGATGGGTAGCGACGCTGCGATATGTAGGACAGCGAAGTCATCGCGGGTTGGCAGGTGTCAGGATAATATAGAAAACAATGCCTGCAGGTGTTTTGCATGTGCCGTATTTTACTCCCGCACTGCCGACACAATCACAATTTTGTGAACATCCGTATTGTGTGTACTGACATTTAAAATGAGTGATCGCAGAGAAGGTGAGAGGTGACAGATAGTTGCTTTCTTATCCTTACTGCCACAAAGCCTCCAGCTGTAGCTGAGCTCTATTTCTTCTGTGCACAACGCAACATTTTTGAAAAGCTTCTTTCAGGTGCCAAAAGCACTCGCTCAGTGTGGACGAAAGGCCAAAACGGAGAGTCGAACGTGCCTTTTCTTTAGTGTGGATGTATCCTCAGAGGAGAAGTCAAAAATCATCAAGAGGGACAGATAGAAGGACATAAGAGAGAGAGGAAGAGACAGACAGAGGGTGGGAGAGAGGAAGACAAAAGCAAAGAGAGGAAGGGAGGCATGGGGAGGTGGGAGGAGATCAGAGGCAGTCAAGCAAACCATGAGCAAGCAAAAAAGGCGAGAGGTCATCTCAGGTCACCGGGCACAGCGAGGAGAGAGATGAAGGAGTGGGAAAGAAAGGGAGAAGAGGAGTATAAGGGTAAGGAGGGGGGGTCCATGAGGCCCCTTTGGTTGCAGAGTCACAGTCTCCAATGATCACTTTTGTGACTATGCAACTGGGCTTATATTACTAGCTGCAACATCACAAAAATGACACTGGCAACCGCTAGTTAGCTGGTAAAACAGGGGGGAAAGGACGGAGGGGATTTGTAAGCAATGCTTCGGCTCAGTCAGTCAGTTGTGAGTGAGGTTAAAAAAAAGAAACATGCCGACACCGAGCATAAAAGAAGGAGAGATCCGCCGGCCTCCTCGAACCATCGAGGTGGAAAAAAAAGGAAAGACCAAAAAAAGAGGGGAGGTTGTTATTGTACCATATCCGAGGTAATAAAAGTGAAAAATCTCTCCCTCTGCGCTTTCTTCATTGTGTCCTGACCCCGCCGCCCTGTGAGTAAAGGCAATATTTCCTAACTGATGGTGGGTGGTGACGCCCACCAGACCCTTTTATAATAGCTGTGACCACAAGCTCTCACTCTTGATATCTCACCTAATTGATGTGCGCCAGCAGCACAGCAGCACCGGGGCCTATATATAAAACCGAGTTGGGGTCTATCGCTCGAGAAAATCCACAGTGAATCAGAGAAAAAGGGGCCGGGGTGGCTCCCACCTAATAGGCAATACGGTATATCAGTTTAAAAGAGGTCGAAGGAGGGGAGCGGCTATAAAGGCGCCGGAGATTAAGGATCACTCCGGCAGAGTTCCCTCATTGCATCCTGAATTACTCTGTTATCGACTGGAAAATGCCCGGCATGTTTGAGGGTATATAGATATTGCTCTGCCTGCATCTCAGGGTCACCAGTCAAAACTCCTGGAGAAGTGGGAGGTTTGAAGTTATTACACTGTGAGTCTTCGTGGTTTAGGTGGGGGGGCAAACAACTCCAGGACCTTCTATTTAACCTCCTTCACTCTGCGTGTCCACAACCATCACACATAGACTCTACCATGCAAAGCATAACTGTAAGACATAAAAAGAACTAAAGACGACTGCGGTGCATTTCAGGCCTTCCAGGTTTGAATTTACACTACCGGTGCCCACTTTCCTGTCTTTTCATCTTCTATTTCAGTTCACAATTTCTTACATTTTCCACATTGGCTTTCGACAACCCTTAGTGAAACTGAGGACATGGACTTCTTGCTAGATGAGGAGTGAATACATAGAAGAAACTCAACAACAAGACATATTTGGAGGCTGCCAAACCCATGACAATAGCTGTTGTGTTAATGAACGTGACATCTTTCATAGATACAGATGAAAGATCAGTGAGACTTTGAGGAAAACGTGAAACATTTCCAGATTTTTTTCAGCTCCTATCACACGGTTCTTATGTCTTCCTATCTACAAGTGGATTTCATTATATATAAAGGCTGGTTTTGTTCAACCAAAGCAGAGACAACGTGAGTTATGGGGCTCTTTCGAGGAAAAAGACTGTAGTTACTTTTTTTTCTTTTTTCAAAACATCACACAAAGTGCTCCTCTTGCTTTTGAAAATGAATCCTGTTATCAAAGTGCATTTTTTCCTCCAAAGGCCTCTTTCAAAAAGACTTACAAAAGTTCCCTTAAGGCCTTCTAAAACCTCAATGCTTCTACTATCAACATTAGAAGAAGGCTTTAGTACTTCAAAAGAAAAAGACTTCCAAGAAACTCTTTAAGTAAAATCCTAAAAAGTCTTTATCACTCGGCCAGTACAGAAAAATACAATGAAAACCGCTCTGAGTGGCATCGACCAGTCGATCACACTCGGCCACAATGTAGAGGCCTCGGTTAAATGGCAACACCTCTGACTTTGTTTGTGCATTATAAGAATAAAATGGGCAGTATATGCGCTGGGACGCTGGTGAAGGATCACAGCCTCTTTGCTCCACTAGCCAACCCGTTCTCACTCTCAACTCGTCAAACACTGCAGCTCGGCCAGTGCCCCTCGGCGTCTGACACCGAGGCAACCTTTAGCGTCTGTATGGGACGCACCGTGCTTTCAACCAGCGAGGTGGCTCGCGGCCGCAGTTTTACAGCGCTCCCCGCCCGGACCTCGCTGCATCTTGACAGGGCTCCCTGCTCCCGGTGCGACTGTTGACCGGGGTGGACTGTCCTCAGTGCGCCCCAACCGCGTTGTGCCCTCCGGGGCACCAGGAGTCTGTGGCATTGTCGGCAACCCACCCGACCTGTCTTGAAACACGGACAAAGGAGTCTAACGCGTGGGTGCAAGCAAAACCCCGTGGTGCAATGTGAGGGCTGGCGCGCACCGGCTGAGGTGGGATCCCGGCCCAGCGGGGTCGGGCGCACCATCGGCCCGTCTCGCCCACACCGCCGGGGAGGTGGAACGTGAAGACCCGAAAGATGGTGACGAGAGGTTAACGTCACGCTGCTGTAAAGTGGTATCGGTGCCGTTGTATCGGAGCCATTTTGCGAGTACAAGTACATGAGCACAGTATCGGACCCACCATCCCTAATCTAGAGCGTCATAGTTTGAAGTGTAGGGGCACTGACCGGCAGTATTTGAGGAGTTGGGAGTGAGAATGTGTTGCACTACCGGCTCCTACTGGTTGGTTTCTTGTTGCAGCTTCATGGGTAGCAGAGGTAGCAGTGAAGGACAACAGCACAGGGCCATCAGACAAAAAAAAACAGGGGAACAATCCTCCCCTCTAAAACACCTCAGTAACTTCAAGAAGTAACTGCATGAAAAACAAGAAGTCTTCGTTGAGTTTAAATGGTTGTCTATAGTTTCCTGTAAAGGAGCGCCCTACCTGCGGAAGTCGAGGAGCGTCCGGCTGGTCTCAGGGACGTTCTGGTTGAGCCAGGTCAGGAAGTGGAACTGAGTGACGGTTCGTGTCTCGTTGGTCTGCATGTTCTTCAGGTAGAAGCTACGAACCAGGAAATCGTCGCACCAGATGTGTTCGGACACCAGGTTCACCTGCAAGGACACACACATGTACAATGAATACACACATATATACAAGACATCACATTTATTATACTAAATAGAGAAGTAAAAGTAAAACTGACTCTAAAATCAGCGTATCAGTAATTACTAGTCTGCATACAACAATCATACACAGTACTATGAGTTGCATGTGTCACAATAAAAGCCATTCTTTCAGATACAAAGACAAGATTGATAGATTACAGGCTTAGGACATTAACGCCAATCAACGCCTGGACATAGTTTTATATTTTTGACAATTCTGAGCTTATTCTTTCAGTCAGTATCAAGTGTTATATGTCATATGATTCAGGGGAATCTACCCTTTCGTTCTGGTGCAGTGTAAGGTCATCATCGTGCCTTACCTTCGTGTGAGCATATTTGACATAAAAAGAAATGCACAATCAAAAAATCTTGTGTTTTGTTGCACTCCGTAGTCAACCAGGGAATTCTGTTTTGGTGCAAATACACCTGTTCCTCAGTGAGTTACAGCCATTTACTGGATATTGTCCTGGGCCAGTATAATCTTTTGGGATAAATATTCTTATATTTTGTGATTTGGGCTTTAGAAATGTTTACTTGATCGCAGTGATGAAGTCAAGTTTGTACTATGATTATTCAAAGTTAGAGAAATAATGTCGCCTTCAGAATGTGACTGGATTAATCCGACGCCCCATAGATGTGATGATTGGTCGATTCCAGTCAGAGCCCCTGAAACGCCATGTAGCTCTTTAAAAAGGACAGGCAGCCAAATATTCATGTTTTTATCTTAAAAGCTTCATACACATGTTTCATAGAGGCAAATTCCAATGACAGAAAGTTGCCATTCTGCTCATGCTGAGTCGTCTCACCTCGTAGATGTGATACAGGTTGGATCCCTCGTCGGGCCAGTAGTGGTAGCACTGCTTCACCCCGCTCTCGACGAGAGGCGTCAGCATGACGATGACCACGCAGCCGTTCTCCCACACCATCTGCAAACACAACACACACTCAGGAAACGCCTTTATATGCCACGAGACAGGAACAACGTCACCACTTTGAACAGACTCTCTCTCTTTGAAGGCCTCTTTCTTTTAAAACATGGCAGGTATTTATTTGTGGGGACAAGAGAGTGAACACGCCCGTTTTTTAATAGCAGATATATTATGCTCATTTTCAGATTTATACTTGTATTTTGGGGTTTCTACTAGAACATGTTTACATGCTAAAAGGTCTGCAAAGTAACAAAGCCCAAAGTCCATGCCAAAGGGAGTTACTCTTACAGAAATGCTGCTCCTGAACAGCCTGAAACGCCTTGCTCGAAGTCCCGCCTTTACTGCCGTAACGTGGTGATGTCACCAAGTAACACATTTGCATAACGACTAGTTTGGCACGACCTCACACAAAGCTAGTTAGAGCGGAGCTGAAGCGGAGTCCGAAAAGTTAGGTATGGTTGACCAATCACAACAGTGGGCCAGCTGACCAATCAGAGGGGGTCGGTTGGGGGGGGCAGGACTTCAAACAGAGTATTTCAGACAGAGGGTGAAAAGAGGTGCTGCAGTATAGCCGGTGTGAGAAAAATAAAGCATTTTTTGAACACTAAAGCATGTAAACATGTTCTAGTAGAGACCCACAATACAAGCATGCACGTGAAAATGATCGTGATATGTCCTCTTTAAGCTCCCCCCCCCTCCTGAGCAGCCTAGAGAGAAAAGTATGGTGCACCTTTGCAAAGGTAGTTCTCAAGCTGTGGGCGATATATTCTAATGAGCCTGCATGTGATAATCTGAATGGCTTGTTGAATCACATGTTTTCTGATCTAGACAGCCCACAAAAAAACTGACTGGGTTGTCTTATTTCACAGTGTGTGGCTTGGTAGGCACTCCAGGTACCCAAATGTATGAGCACAAGCACTAAAAAAGTGACATTTTATGTCCCCTTTAAAGATTAATATGTTTCATTTTACACTGCTTTCTCATCAACTTTGTTTAGCTCTATGCTTGTAACCTAATAAAATGAGAGACAGCTGTTTAACTTAGACTCTTAATACATTTTATTAAATACTTGCAGACATGCAGCTTCTCAAAAGTACAGATGATGATATTTTTTAACTGGGGACTTCTGTTACCTAATGTTCTTTAAAAAAGTCCCAAAGTTTGTTTAAATGTCAAGCCGTTTCCTAACAGTCACGCTCTTGAAAGTTGTGGCGAGCTCGATTTGGAACAAGATCTCACACGAAGCTGTCAACACTCCACAAAAATCTGCTAACAGGAACACTGACATGTGTCCTCGCTCACCCACTCGCCTGGATATTGGTCCATAATCAGTTTAAAGTTGGTGCTATGTATCATTTTTGGAAGGGTAGATGTGTCTGTTTTTGGGGGTGGGGTGAAAATGAAATCTTAGTTTGAAACCAAACACTTCAAGACATGTTTACTGCTTTTCAAACTTTGGTAAGAAACTGCAAGCAAGTTGAGCGTTTGTGGCACGAAAAGTAATTGCTGTGGAGGCTGTTCCCTCCCCCAGCTGGGTCATTCCACAGTGAGACTCGGCACGCGGTCGTATTTTTCCTGCTGGCACTCATATTCTCACAGCCGGAGGGTGGGCTGGCTCTGGAGATCCATTCGACTCTGATCAGAGGTAACAGTTAATGGAAGCCATAAAACAATACCGCTCCCATATCATAGCGTTAGATAATCAAGATGGCCGCACCTGCCGTTTTGGTCAGCAGCGCCGCCACACCTTGCCGAGCCGAGACTTAACCGACATTAATTGCGTCGGGTGTTGAATTACTGCACCTCGGCACACACACTCCTCTCAGCCACCGCCGCCTCCCTGATTGGTCTCATGGATCTAAAGATGTGACGGTGCACTTTTTCTGAGAAATGGTGTTAATTCGCTTCAGCTGACAGGGTGAGAACTCGCCGGCGCAGGGACGACAAGTTCCATCTTTTAAAAACTTGCGGTTTGTTAAAATGCAAATTTAATTGAAACTGTTATTTATCCAGGAAAAAAAAAACAGTTAACTGCACACTGTGCTCTTTTCTAAGATCTGCAGAGCTTAACATCACACAGGTCCACGTATTCACTTCTGTAAGCCGGACATTGAGGAGTGTGTCCCTTCAGTACTTTGCTCGAGGGCACCTCAGCAGATTCCTGATGGGGAACATGTAATGTGATGTATGTGGTGTAATAACCCTGGCAGCTTGTGATTAAGGAGCCTGATAAGACACAGTAATGCTGGTTAAGTTACCCGAGCCACAACACAACAAGAAGGCCAGTAAAGCACAGAGAGGACACTCAATGAACCTGAGATGAATCATGATGTGAAGTAGTTCTGCTCTGAGGATTTTAGACAACATCGTTAATGATCTTTTCAGCTGTGGGCAAAGACCTGTGTACTAAGACATTGACATTTTGAGACATGCATTTATAGCATAGTCTCTAGATTACAGATATAAAGTTGAGGTTTTCTCTACAGCTCTGTTTAAAAAGACTTTGTGGGCACTGAGAAGGCCACTGTAGAAACCACTTCAACTTTAGAGCCTATACTATACATGTGTTTAAAGAGAAAATTTTAACTGTTATTGAGTGTGTGGATGAACCTGAGATGAAGGCCGGTGGAGGTACAGAGAGGAAGAGAGAGAGTGTGGAGACAAAGAGACAAAGAGGTGGTGTGGGAGAGAAAGGGAAGTGGGCCTCCCTCTTCAAACTGAGGGGGGTGAAGAGAAGGAGAGGGAAAAATGGGTTGGAGCAGGATGAAGATGGTTCATCGAGTGTCCACAACGTACACCCCCTCCAACACACAGCCACTAGCCCTTTCCTGAAAGAGGAGTACTGTCCAGCGCTGGAGAGGGATTAGTGGTGAGAGGAGGAGGGAAGTGATGGTGTAGTGGGCTAAAAGAGACCTCCACCTCCACCATCACCACCACACCTTCTCCACAATTACATGACCGACAACCAACATTTCTGTCCAACTCAGTTTGAACCACTGGGCTACATCCGGGTCTGAGAAGTGAAGCCAGTGCTGAAGTGCCTTAAACTTACATTCTTTCTAACAGCCAGCAGGGGGCGACTCCTCTGGTTGCTAAAAGAAGTCTTATTGTATAGAAGTCTGATAGAAAATGAGTCTACCTCTCTCTTGATTTATTCCCTCAGTAAACATTGTAAACATGAGTTCATGGTCTCAATCACTAGTTTCAAGTCTTCTTCAATACAGCATGATGTTCATTTAGTAAATGATGGTCCCATTTAGAGTCAGATAGACCATAAAGCAGGGGATGCTTTAGGGCGTGGCCACCTTGCGATTGAAAAGGTCACCACCACGGCATTGTCCAGTCCGGGAGTTGTCCGTGTTTTTGTACGTGTTTTAACCCTTTCACAGTGTGTTTTCAGTTCATCAAAGTTAATTGTGTCGTTTTCATTGTCTAAAAATGGTCAGCACTGTCGCCTCACAGCGAGAAGGTTCTGGGTTTGAACCCGCTGGCTGGCTGGGGCCTATCTGTGTGGAGTTTGCATGGTCTCCCTGTATGGGTCTCCTACCGCAGTCCAAAGACATGCAGGTTAAATGGGGACTCTAAATAGCCTGCAGGTGTCAGCCTAAATGGTTTTCTGTCTCTATGTGTCGGCCCTGTGATTGACTGCCGATCCGTCCGGGGTGTTGCCCAGCACCCCCGCAAACCCTCAAGGACAAGTGGGTATAGTTAATAGATGGATACTGGATGGACATTTTAAATGAGCTGTCTTTTATATTTCACTCAAGTTGATTAGCAGCCACTGAGCAGTGAATCTACAAGAGTCTGAGATTCCTCTCTTTCCAGCCTGCATTGGTAACCAGCACTATTGAGACACAACTTGTTTGACAAGGGGACCTTTGCTTCCAACACACACACACACACACACACATGCACACCATCCCCACTGCACACACACACACACCCACACACACACACACACCATCCCCACTGCACACACACGTATATCACGACTGGCCAGAATAACTTATCGATCCCCTGGACTCAGATTCAAACCCAATCCAACATTTGGGACAGTGGGGAAAGTGTTCGGTCGTCCCCTGCATTAACAATGTGTCCCGCTGTGGATTGGTGTGTGCGTGTGTGCATGTGTGTGCGTGTGCATGTGAGTGTGTATAGTGGTGGCAGAGGCGTTGCTGGGCAGTGAGCATGATGGTGAAGTAGAGATTAATAACGACATCAACAGAACAAGCTGGTCTCCCGTGTGACTCGCTGCACTAATAAAAATCGTCTAAGTCTTGTTTAAGAGAGGAGAACGTATTGATTTTTGTTTGTGAGTGTGTGGGCATGTACTATGTGTGTGTGTGTATGTGTTTTTACCTGCCAGAAGTCAGCCACGGTGGAGGGCAGAGGGCCTTGAGTAGCGATGTAGGCCGGGTTCCTGGGATCGTGATCCATCTGAGGGAAAAGGACAAGAGGGAGAGGAGATGATACGAGGTTAGAAATGTTGATTATACACTAAAGTTAATCTCCATTTTACACAATTCATGCCTGTATTTTCCCAAACATTTACGCTATTTAATTTTGTTTCACACTGACTTTACTAGAATGGCAAATAGGATATTTTTTTATGAGATTCCTGGACAAAATGGCAGCACAGTTTGCAAGAAAAATACCAACACAACAGAAAATACAGGACAAAACACAAAATGAGTCAAGTGCAAGTTATGAGCTCAAACAGTGGCTCTACCCGAGAGTATTAAATAAAGCATTGCAGTTTAAAATCATTGTGCAGGATTGCAGGACGATCTTTATTTACTATTTGCTGAAGTTCATCCCAAGAAAGGAGGAAGTGTTAACCTTAATCATTGCAGTGCAACATTTGAAGTTACTTCAACCTTGAGTTAATTCAAAGCAAAAACACATAGTAGTGACTGTATACTGTAAATTCAGCTTCAGAGAGAGTTAGCAGAAGTGAAAATTCTAAGTTGGACAACCTCAAAGAAAAAACTTTAGAAAACAGGTTAAATTTGAATCAATTTTTAATAAAAAAATACTTGAGATTGAGTTTTCTGAACTTTTTAAATTTCTCAGCAAAAGCTCCCTTTCAAAGTCTGTGTGAGTTATGAAGAACAAGTCAACTATAAGTCCTGGGGAAAGTAGGTTGCGTGTTGAGTTTTATGAAAACTTAAAGTACAATGTGAAGTGAGAGGGCAACCAACCAATAATAGCCTCATAAATAAAAGTATACCAATGAAATAATCTCTTAGTGGTCAAGGAGGGCCACTTCACCTCAGCATACAGCAGCACTGAGGTGATTTAGTGCTCTGCAGCCTGTTATAAACCTCACAGCATCGTAATATACAGTACAGTACCCGAGAAATGCAACACAGTAGCACGAGCATGCAGCGTTTGTCCAAACCCTTTATTTTCCCCAAATGACCTCCTCTGTCTCATTCTCCTTGTAAAAATCCATTTGCATTAAGACACATACGTTTGCTATATAACATCTTTTACGGATCTTATAATCACAGCTGGAAGCTTCTCGGTGAGAATTTCCAGCAACTTCCTCCTGAACTTAATGGAAATTACAGAAAGGATGGCGTAGGCGTTGAGAGCGAACGACAGGAGACGAACGTGAGGTGAATTTGCGAGGAAGTGAGTGACACCCCTGCCTATTACCATGCAAATTGTACGGTAAATGTAATAATTGGGAAGACCAATTTAGCTGGAAGCAATTACAGAGGGAAGACAGATAATTTCTGGGGCTTTTCCTGCACACAAAATTGTCCTTAATGGCTCTCTGTTCCCTTTATGAATGCCAAACAATAAATGCACTTCCATTGAACTTAAAATGTGGTGACTTAGAGAGAGGAGAGGTGACATGGTACCAGGGAGTGCTCATTAAAACATCCAGAATTTGCATCGCGGTGAAGAAGTAGCTGGAGGCAGAAGTGCACTTTTAGACATCTGAAGGTGGTTGGCCAGAGAGCCTATAGTGTATGGCCAAAAATATGTGGACACCTCCGTCTACGTATGTTTCTTTTGGTCTCGGGCTGTTTTTCATGGATTTCAATTAAATGAATTCCTACTGCCACAGCACATAATGCTATTTGAGTCAATAGTGTGCTAGCAACTTAGTGGCAACAGTTTCAGTCACTGTTTCAACACAATGCCCTCATGCAGAAAGCCGGCTCCATAAAGAAATGGTTTCTTTCTTTAATGTTTTCCCAGCTCTGACCTCAACCACATACAACTGAACTGGAATGCAGACTGTGAGTCCGACCTGATCAACCAACATCAGTGACTACGTTTACATGCACACTAATACTCCACTATTATTCCAAATATGACAATGTTCCAAATTTGATATGGGTCATGTAAACAGCATATTCTGTTTGGATATTCTGAATTAGGCCTTATTACCAATGGAGCATTTTCCAATTAAGACATGTGGGATATGCTGATATTATTTAGGTTTTAGGAGCATTCTTTGGACACGTATACATATGCGTCTCAATTGGGGTTTTTTTCTGCAGTTTGCGACACTTGCCTGTTTACAGCCAGCTCTGTGCGTTGTACACAAACCAACTAACTGACAGTTTGCAGAGAAACGTTCCCAAAAGAAAAGCCCACATTTCTGTTCTGAAGGACAAACATACCTACTGTTAAACATTATGAAAGGCTCGGATATCAACACGTTTTTGGATACGTGCACATATTGCAATGCCAACCTTTTCAAGAAGGTGGTAGAAGGAATGAAAGACGGAGGCTGTGTTCGCACGGTTGAACAAGTTCGCCCGGTTACGTTAATCGGAGTATGCACGGCTGCATGTAAACAGGAATATTAGTGGAATATTCATTTTCATTAGCCATTGAAACAGCTTAGTAGGAATAGCGTCTTTTTCAGAATAAGGGCAACAAACTGAATATTTTGTTAATGTAGTCACTGTTTGACCTCTCTGATGGTCTTCTGGCTGAATGGGAGAAAATCTCTGAAGCCAGATAGGCCAATAGGAACGCTCTCTCAATGAAATGACCTGTGATTGGTCAAAGTCTCTCGTCTCGGGCTAGACTTTCTAAAGCCTGTAAACAGAGCCATGATGAGGAGCAGAAGTCTAGTTTTCTCTCAGAACACTTAAATTACAATATGCTGAAAGGTTATTATGGAATTTTTTGCCCAATGATGCCAAAAATATACTGCCTACTGCCACTTTAAGATATAGGATGTCTGAATGGATAGGACACAGCCGTGAGTTTAAGAGTTGCTTCTGTAAAAGGAAGCTAGGAGTTCTCCTGTCTTTGAAACTTTAGTTAAGATAGGACAAGCAGTTAGGATATTATTCTGGTGTTGAGGTATTTTTTGTTTGGCTGTCCACATACATTTGGCCATATCGTGCATGTATTAAACATTTTCACAGGTTTTTTTTTCATCCGGCCAACAATACACTTCTGAGAGAAGCATTTAAAAACTATTTTAACTTCAAAAGCCCATACTGGTCAAAACCCAGTGACATGAGGTCATAATGAGACTAATCAACATTTGACCTGCAAATGACCACAGACATGACTGAAATTAGAAAAAATGTCCCTTGTCCAACCTGGAGTGTTAAGGCCTAGGAATTGGAGAAATATATCGACCTGGAAGGAATTTGAAAGAAATAACAAAACGTCCCATCTGATTCAAAGTGGTAGGGTTGAGGAAATGAAAAGACCAAGAAGGACAGAGAAGGAGAAACAAGTCGACATTGATAAATCAAGAACGACAACAAAGTGAGAGAGTTGTTGAGAGACGAAGGTGGAAAAGGAGGAGAAAAAGATGCAGAGACACTATGGGGATGAAAAGATGAGGAAAGACAGACACTTGACTCTTTTTTTATCCCTCTCTGTCTCCTCTTCCATCTCTGCGGACATATGCTTCCTGACATCTCAAGGTGTCTCCAGAATTAAAACCCAGCATTAATGACAAAGGATGACTTTCTTCCTCTCTGTCACACACACTCCTGCCTCCTTAATAAGGGATGGAAGTGGAGGATGTGACAAAAGCAATTATCCCTGTTATTGGATTTTTGTCTTTTCTTCGGAAGGAGTCAGATTTGGTGCGTGTGTGATTACCATCATGTCCGATCTGCCCGATGACGTTTCACGATGGATCCGACTGTTAGTCTGACACCTCAGTGGGGGTGATGGCACTGGTAAACTGCTAGCTGTCAACTACATCAATTAGCTTTAGCAATTAGGAAATCAAATAACCTCTACTGTTCTCTGTTCTTTTGAGGAGAGACAGAATGAACTTCTTCTCCTAACTGATAGTTTCTTTTTTGCTTTTTTATGGTCTCCATTTGTGTTCTAAAATCTAATTGTTAAGATGTTCTCACTCCCAACTCGTCAAATACCGACGCTTCAGGTCAGTGGCTCTACGCTTCAAACTGTGACGCTCTAGGTACCCCTATAGTGTCAGTTCTGGACGTGTAAGGCTCAGTCAGAGTCTTTTCAAAATAAACTTTCAACATAGGTTTACTTAGCTTTTAGGTTTACTTGCGCAACAATAGTACGTTGTTAGATTTATGCAACAAACTACTTGGTTAGTTTTAGGTGGTACTTGGAACTTAGAAAACCTTAAAGAAAACATCGCAGGTGGTGTTTTCCTTCTTCAAGTACCTTTAAAAAAAGGACTCGTTTTATAGTTGAATTGTTTTACAGTTCAATCCCCAAAGTTAATTTAATTTGAATTAGCAACATTATCTACCAATGAAGTTTCATTAAGACATCCTAATGAGCTTTTTTATTCTGAATTCTGGTGCGGTACTAGTTTAAAGAGAGTGGACACAATATGACTTACAGTCTTTTCCATTTACTTCACTGACTCTTTTAAATACTTAATCAAAAAAGTCAATTTAACTGTCAATAAAAACTGTGAAGCTGATTTAAAGTCGATGCTATCAGCACAAGACACGCATCAGAATGAGTGTACGTGTGTGTGTGTGTGTGTGTGTGTGTGACTGTGCATATGCATGATTGAGTGGTACCTGAGTGATTGACTATGTCTTAGAAAGTGTGTGTGATCGCCTGAGTGTGTGAGGAAACTATTGGGTCTGGTTTGGTTTAATTGTGTGTGTGTTAGAGGAGAAAATGAGTGATTGATTGTGTTTGTGAGTAGGTTTGTGAAACTGACTGATTATGTGTGTATGTGCGATATTGAGCCATAAAAGAGGGTAAACGTGATTTCTTGACTTCACTTTAATTTTCTATTTTATGACCCATGTTCCCAGGAGTTCTCAGGAAGAATGTTTTTTTATCCAAGATTTGTATGATGTTTTAGCGTTTTCTTTATTTTGCTTTCGTGGTCAGTCGAGGTTCAACAGGAGCTTGCTTGGTTGAGGGGCATCATCAGAAGGTTCACAGAAAAACCTCTTAGGCGATTGGATCAGCAACACCCAAACCTATACCTGAAAGGACAAATGTGTCTGGACTTGCTGAGCCTTCATTGCATGTTGCTTTGGGTTTTTAATCTGGAAAAAAAAATGATGGTTTGTCTGAAAATGGTGTCAGATTTTAGGGATGCACCGGTACCGATATCAGTATTACCACTGTATTACCAAGTGATACCACTTTACAGCAGCGCAACGTGAACCTCTTGTCACCATCTTTCGTTTTTTCACGCCGTACCTCCCCGACGGTGCGGGAGAGACTGGCCGGTGGTGTGCCCCACCCCACTGGGACGGGATCCCACCTCAGCTGGCGTGCACCGGCCCTCACTTTCATTGTGCCATGGGGTTTGCTTGCACCCTCTGACTCACGCGTGTGTTAGACTCCTTGGTCTGTGTTTCAAGATGGGTAGGGTAGATGGCCGTCAATTCCACAGACCACTGGCATCTTTTACGTGGAAGGCTCGGATATCAACACGTCAACACGCATGACGAGGTTGGGGCGCACTGAGGACCGAGGAGCGCCGTCAAGCTGCGGCCACGAACCACCTTCGCCCCGAGCCTTTCCAAGCATTGCGGTGCACTGCTTCATATGCGGGACTCCCCAGCCTGCCGTGTGTCGCTCACACCCCCCAGCTGGCTGTTAACGAGGGTCTTTTGGCACAGAGAAGTACTCGTATCGGTACTTGGTATCGGCGAGTACCCAATTGTAAATACTTGTACTCGTACTCGGTCTAAAAAAAGTGGTATCGGTGCATCCCTATCAGATTTCATCCAACTACTGTACCTGGCAGATTTGTTTTCTGAGTAAATGTGAAGCAAGAACCAGATCAACGTGATTGCATCCCTTCTCGTCATATTTTGCAGCTTTGTGCAGCATTTTGCGTCGTATATTGACCCAGAAGGTTTGCGTGTGGTTAACATTGTGAAACGATGGCGGTTAGGATTAAGCAACTGAGGGTTAGAAAAAATATCATGGTTTGGTTTAAAATAAGTACGCTTGTAATGTCACTTCCGCTCCGGACGTCACGTCATGTGACTTACCATCTTCGGTAAAAACTTTTGGTTTCACACGGGACACAAACGCCAGTCCCTGAGTAAAAGTCCTGCACTTGTTTGACCCAGTCACCAACCTGACACCCTGGCAGTGAGACCAGGCTGACTAGATGATAGTGTTGCAGAATCAGTCATCATTTTCAATCTCTTTTCAATCAGAAGGTATAAGGACCAAACTAAAGGACTCCCCCTGATCCTCCATGTTGAGAATGATAACCTAGCCCCATAAAACAAACAATCATCACCTAAAACACCCTCCGTAGCTTACTGGTTGGTTCAGCCTCCAGCTGCTGGGCTCAATTAAATCTCAGTGGGTGCTTTCTAGAAATATCTAATGAGAAACTGAGCATGTAGCATTTAGGATGGCTTTAATTATGCACTTTGGCTAATTCATGTTACCCTTACTTGAGCTAGCACAGACAGCAACATCTGGTTGATTAAATGACAACTGTTCATCCAGTTTTTGAGCTTTTTAGTACACAGCTGTACTGCTTTAAAGGCCTCAGCCAAATGGTAGTGAAGTGGTCCAACCTCTCAGATCATCTTACTTTTTTACATCTGGGTATGTGAGACTTTTTTTGAATTCTACACAAAACTACAGATCACAATGTGTAAGGCATGTTGGCAGCACCTGACTGAGGTCTGAGGGAGAGAACTGTCTGTCCGGCGACTCACAGGGGATTGCAATCAGTAAGATCAATCAGCAGAATCAGCAGATCACCACCCGTTGGACTGTAGTCCTTCATTGGCAGCTTCCATTACTCACATTTTATCATTTTAACCTTACATTTGTCTTTATTATGGATAAAAAAGTCTAGCATTGCATCATTTTCAGGGATGTTCTTCTGCAACCCGTCCTCACTCCCAACTCATCAAATACCATTGTTTGGTCAGCGCCCCTCGGCATTGGAAACCGATGCAAGGAGGCACCCTTTAGCAACAATATGTGACAAACCGGGCTTTCAACTAACTCAAATGTAAATCCACCCGCAGAGTTATTCGACGGTCGGAGCAAGTGACGTAGTATAGCATGAAAGTCCCCTCAGGGTTAGTGGGAGGGATGGTGGAGGGGTAAAACAAACACAAGACTTTCAATCAGGAGACCGGTATTAGTGTCCCATGTGAATCTAAAAGACCTTCCGATTGGTGGACGACCTGCTCTACCCTCTGAGCCATAGCTGCCCTGTTAGCTGCATACTTGCTGATAACTGGATAGGAGCAAGATCCCAAACATCTTGTCGTTGCTCGTCTTCTTTACGTCAAAGAGTGGGCGAGGGGAAAACTAATTGTCAGCAGAGGAGGTTCCTTAAATAACTTCAGTGTACATTCACATACATTCATTCTTTAGTGTGTGTGTGTGTGTGTGTGTGTGTGTGTGTGTGTGTGTGTGTGTGTGGGAGGAGAGGTGAGAATGTATGCACGATGTTCATGTTTGAGTGTGTGCTTTTTCGTGTCTGTGTGGGTGTCTGCGCTGCATGTTCTATGTCATCTGTAAGTGTGTGTCTATGTATAATATGTGAGTGTGGGTGAGCAGGCATGCTTGTGTGTGTGTGTAAGTGAGTGTGCACATCTCAGTGTCTGTGCAAGCTTGCCTCAAAGTGTGTTTCAGTGTGTGTTTCTTTGTGCAAGCGTGGGTACATGCGTTGCAGCTGTTTTTGCATTTGTGGCATTTGACAAGGCTGCTCCTTTGTTCCTGTATAGTTGTGATTCCTTCTCACTCTCTTGCACGCACGCATGCACGCACACACACACACACATGTACGCACGCACGCACGCACGCACGCACGCACGCACGCACGAACGCACACACACACACTCAGCCACTTCTTGGTGTGATGCCCAGATTTGAAATGCATAGCGTTTCTGTTGCTTTTAATGGAATACCACTGTTTCTGCCTCGGGGAAACGTAAACCTACTATTCCAACACTGGTTTCCAAATTGATACACTCACTTACTGAATTCACATTGCTCTTTCTTCCCCCCCTTCTCCTTCCTACGGGCTGTTTTGCTGCTTAAATCTGCACCGCGCCAAGGAAAGGCCTCGACAAGTTGAGCGCACCGCAACAGTAAACACAAACTAGTGTCAGATTAGCATAACCCAAGGTCAAAAACAATCATTTCCCAAGACCCCACAGATCAATTTTGTTTTCCACAAACGAGAAGCGAGCCGAGAGCCGCGCGCATGTCCTTTCCCACGCCTTCCCCGAGCGAACGCTCGCCCGGGGTGTTTGCTGTAAAACAATCATTAATATTCATGGTGCAGAACATACACACACTAGTGCGGGGCTGTCGCTGAAGCTAAGCAAGCGTTGCATCAAAATTTATATTGTACAACGGTAGGCTGCCTTTGTTCCTGCGGAGCCCCGTGGGGACTGTGGGAGCCTGGCATAGCGGCGGTGTGAAGCACAGAGTTAGAATGCAGAGGAGGTACTTACGATCGGGCTGGCATTGATGTAATCAGAGTTGCCTTGGCTGTTCTCCACCTTCAAGGTGATTCTGGAGTGATCATCTGGAACACAAATGGAGGATTTCAGGGCATTTTGTCTTTGTAATTCAAGTGCTCAGTGGCCATATTACATGCATTGTAATTAGATATTCTTTGCATATCTGTTGAATATGCAGGACTTTCACTGTAGCCCTGATGTAAATGTCCACAAGCAGCTAAGTAAGAATGCTTCCATGACCCAAAGAGTTATGTCAAGGTTGTTTTCAGCTCAAAATGGTTTCATATAAGGAATTAAAAATCACCAAGTGACTTGTTTGAGAAATCTCCAGAGGTTTTTTGATTTTCCTCAGACAACTGATCAATAAAGATCCCTAACTTTCACTGTCTTAAAGGCACCTCTAACAATTCAGCACTCACCCAGGAGTAAATAGATGGCGTGGGAGATAAGGATTAAATTCTGAAACTCTGGGTGCAATGGTGGGCCCATCTTTACAAAGTCATGTTGTTTGGGTTAGGTTAGGCAACAACTCCCCCTTAGCGTTCTGAAGTGGTGTTATTGTTGGCGCTGCTGTCACAAAGACCACCAGATCTGATCTAACAGAATATAGTAGTGTAAGGCAGGCTTCTCGTTGCCTTAACTATAAACTTACTTGTTACTTAATTAAACTACTGTAGGGTTGTGGGTAAAGCAAGAGCACGGGGAGAGCTCCGTCTGTGCAACAGGATCCACTTTAATGTCTCAACTCAAGTGTAGGACAATTGAACACCGTCGACTTAAAGGTGGCACATCACTTCTTACTTCATATCACTCCGCCAATCTTAATCATCACTCACCTTACAAGCACGTAAGGTGCACCATATTATATAGTTCCAGATCTAACTTAAGGAGCAGAATATGTATACTGTATAAAATAAGTCTTTACAAAAATAGATCTAATCCTACAGTAGGCTTCAGTTTCACCACGGCTCAATTTAGAAAGGCCACTGAAAGAAAATGTGTTCTTTGTTTAAATGATCACATGGACAATGAATCATAGAGGTTGGTTTCTGGCTACTAGCGTTAGCAACATGGCTACCGCTAGCTGCCTGGCTACTGTCCAAAGCAAGAAACAACCATAACTAATTTGAACTAGATAGTCCAATCTCAGCTCTACTGTATAATAAAGGAGAGTAAAACACCCCGGTGTTTCCGTTATTTATATTTTTCCAGCAGGGCGGCCCTCAGGCCTTCATTTTCCCAGGAGATGGTGAGCCGGTGGCAGACACAGTTGCACGGTGAAAGCGAGGCTTATAGGGAACAAATCTAAAAAACAACGTGTCTATTGCCACTTTAACTGACAGGATTTCATTTAAAGTCTTATGGAGATCCAAACGCTTTAAAAAAATACAAAATTTGTCAGGCTGAAGATTTGGAGAAATGTGTATAGAATGATGCACAATCCATCTTTCACTCAGTTTAAACATCAGTTAGGTTAAAAGAAGAGTTGGAACAAGGTGAAATACAATAGAATGTATATGTGTGATGATGTCAGACAATGGAGGAAAGTGTTTTTCTATATTTAAAGACATTTTGGGTAAATTTAAGCAAAAATTCAAGAGTCTGGGAGTTTCATTGAATGTGTAGCTGTTCACTGTTCGCAGTATGCAGTGAGTGTATTTTGGAATTGGATTTTAGCTTCGGGACGATCTGCCCTCCATCCTCACTGGTCCACTGAAATTTTTAGGAGTGGCAAATTTTCCTATTTTGTACCTTTTTTCACTTACGGGCAGAACTCTCAAGTCTGCAGTGATAGTGGCAAAACAGTTCTGAATTCTTTTTTTTTTTACGGAGAAGCCAGTGGTGCTTCAAATAGGAAGCACAATTTATTCCTGACAAACTGCTTTCCCTGCTGACAACCTGGATTTCATTAAGCCCGGGCGGTGGAGAGAATGGAACAGCACTTTTTTTTCGATGGGCTATTTCCACAGAAGCTTAGAAATTTTAATCATTGATGAGGTCGGTGCAGGAGAGCTTTAATAGAAAACTAATTTACAACCCTTCTGCTCACTGCATCTGCTCCTGGTTTCTGATAATAGAGGCCGGGCTCAGACTATACGGGGAGTGTTGTGAGAGTAATGCTACAGTACCATGTTTGGAACGCTGACATCAGGAGGTGTATTTTGGTTCCACTTAGAAATGAAGGGTTGTCTGCCCTCCGTGAATAAAAAGGAGATAATGCTGTCTTTCCTTTACGTGTCTCTTTTCCTGCTACATGTGGGGCTCTTTAGTTTTGAACGTGCCGACAGCAAATACCTCCATGATACTAAAAACGAAGTAAATTACAGGTTGACGATTAAATAAAATCTCCTGTACATTATACTGACAATAACACTGATATGGTACCAGGAATCTCATTAACGGCACATTGATTTACAGCACCGTTCACTGAAGAACACATGGTCCGAGTTTTTGCAAATCTGAAAACCTATGGCAACAACTGAAATGTAGATCATGTGGCCCCTAAGCAGCAGAATCAGTGCGGTTGCAACTTCCTATTGATTGCTGATTTTGCAGTGTTGACAGTATGACCACTCAAAGGCTGGAAATAGGGGGTTGTTAGGGGAGACAGCAGGTCAGCAGTAGATGTCACATGATGTGGTGTACATCATCTGAAAGCTGGGAACATGAAGATTAATTTGAGATGCTGCTCAGAACTGTTTGACAAGTTGTTTTAGTCCTAAATACAAATAATTGATTAATGAATTAATTAAAATAAATTGTGAAAATGTATAAGGGCTTAAAACATTAGATAGAGGTATATGATGGTCATCCCCATGCTCTATTATGTCTCATAAGTTGTTGCAGTAATGTTTGGGTTGTTACCATTTGTTACACAGATTTGGTGCTAAATTTAACCTTTTTTTTTTATCACTCGAGATTAAAATGTTCAAAAAATCCCTCTAAAGTACAACATCAGGACACCAAGACCTTGAGGAACACCATGGAAAAAAACATGCTGTGATTTGGTATCAAAAACTTTTGACATTTGAAGATTTCTGTAAGAATTCCATTTTTAGGTGATTGGATGGCGAGCACTTCCTGTTCTGGAAACTGCTCAGAAACCCCCTTATTGGTTATATACCCAGGGAAGCCACACATTCACAACTTCTGTGGCCCCAAAGCATGTTGCATCAGGTCTAAAACAGCAGTCAGAGGATATGGCAATGAAAATCCGCCCCTAAAATCAAGGCCTCATGCAAGCAGCAGTCGTATTAACGGTGGATATTGAAGCAGTAGCTCATTGCTTACATGCCACGACAGCAGCGGAGCGGTTCTTCTTGGCGTTGCCATCCTTCAGGCCGACGGTGCAGGCGTTGGGTTCTGCCTGATAAGCACGCAGCGCCTCCCACTCCTTCTCCAGGCGGTCCTTGTTCTTCATGTGATCCTCCATGTAGGACTGAAGGAGGAGAGAGAGAGAAGAAAGGAGAGGAGGTGAGGAAATCAGCTGGACATACAGCCATATAGAATTCTACAACGGTTTCATTACCAACATATATTGGTATAAGGGCTGTCAATCCATCAAAATAACACAGAAACCCCCACAGGTACTGCATGACTTGCCCCAAACTGCATGTGATTATCATAAAGTGTGCATGTCTGTAAAGAGGAGACTCGTGGGTACCCATAGAACCCATTTTCATTCACATATCTGGAGGTCAGAGGTCAAGGGACCCCTTTGAAAATAGCCATGCCAGTTCTTCCTCGCCAAAATGTAGTGCAAGTTTGGAGCGTTATTTAACCTCCTTTGTGGCAAGCTAGTATGACATGGTTGGTACCGATGGGTTCATTATTATTTAATGGTTAATGCATTAAATAAATGAGTGTTATTAACGCGTTATTAACTTTGACAGCCCCTAATCGGTATACGTTCATTATTGGGGTTCCTTTTATTTGGATTCACCTTTCTATTCATCTGAAGCTGTCTTTATCTGCCTGAAGCACCAGATGGACAGGCTTTACCCCTTAAGGAAGAGGCTTTCAATTGGTTTGTCAATCACTAAATTCCACATGCTAGCCTGTGATTTTGACTTCAAGATAACAAGCTTTCCTAAACTGTATGACAGGCTGTTTGTCTGAATCTCAGAGCAGCACCAGATGGATGGTCAGGTTATTTTGTCAGTCAAAGAAAAATAAATTCCTACTAGTGCTCTTTCCTATGACTGCCAAACTACTTCTCACTCACTGTCTTGACCTATGTGGTAAATCCCAGCCATCTGGTGCTCCACGTAAAAAGAAGACAAATATAAACCTGTTTAAAACACCAGAAGGATGGAGTTTACAGCATCACTTGACTTTACAAGAAATTCAAGATATTATATGGTGATCCTTAAAAATTCTGGCACTCGTTAGAGACTCTATCAGAATTATGAGCCTCTGGTCTTTGTAAACTTTATCACACTCTATGGATCATCCTGTGCGACTCTCCTCCCTCTGCTTCTCCATGAAGAATCATTTGGAAATACTATTAAACCGTGTTTGAGTGCTTTCCTCATTTCATTATTTGCACTAAAGCCATCTTAATCAGAGTGTGTATCAGTCTAATCTATTAAAGCTCGGTTTAAATGTTTCAGCCTGACCAATACCTACCATACAATTCATATTAAGGAAGACAATGTGACTTGGCTTGGCACATAACATCATGCTTGTTGTCCGCACTGGTTATCTGATGGTGGCCAGTGTAACTTTGTTTTTTAGCACAGCCTTGAAAATAAGCGGCTGTGCGCACAAAATATGGATGGTAGGAGTGTTTTGTAATGGATGAGGGAACGAAATGAGCTGGTGTGGTTCTTTAAATGGCTCCGGCAATGATTTATGATGGCAGTTACAAATGGGGCTGATGTTAATCAGAATTAGCTTCCCAAAAAAGGCCTAATGGCTTTCTGCTAAAATGAGAGGATTTGTTAAAAATGGAAGGCAGCGCACGGCCAGACGTCCGGCCGCTGGAAGATAACGGGAAAGTGTCCTGATCAAATGCAGATATGTGATTTTATCACACGTGTGCTTGTACACTCAACAAACTCTACAAACATGTAGCAGGTCAGGTTTGTTGGGAGTTAGCAAGCTTAACAGGCTCAGCGGGATTCACCTCTTCACAGCTACATTATGTATAGCTGAAAACACACACACACACACACACACACACACACACACACACACACACACACAGTGTAACACCAGCCTTAGCTTGTTGTAGTATCAGCTCTCCATTATATTTTCTTCAGAGCTGCTAAAAGCAGCAATGATGTAACAGGAAGCCGCAAGCTGCGACCCTCCACCTGCACACAGACGCTTATCAACAGCAGGAGGTCTGAATCCTTCGAAAGACACACACACACACACACACACACACACACACACACACAGAAAACCAACATAAAGAAAATGTACAAACACACATCTAAAGCACAATCCACACACAAAGGTTTCTATAAAGGTCACATACACAAAAACAGAGTCCGCCCACGTACGCTCACACATATACACTGCAAACACGCACACAAAAAGCAAACACACTTGCTCACACAGTTCTATATAAGTCGCACAAAATACAGACGGAGAAACACGACAAGCACACACTTATATACAGATACGCGGCTATGCTAAGCGCGCACACAAAACCCATCCATTCACAGTGCAGACACCTACACACACACACACACATATATGTACAAACAACATGCATACATAATCACACAAACACATGACCTACAAACATTCAGATTCAAAGATGCATAGAGAAGACACACACTGTCCTACATCAGATGCCCCCCTCCCACCGTCCACCCCCTGCCCTCTCTCTCCCTCTCTAATGCCACAGTAATAGGGTTTTGTGGCTGTGTAAAGGGATTACTGCAATCCAATCAGGAGGTGCTGAGATCACCATGTGCCGACCAAACACTGAATAATCCCCTTACAGCGGGGGGGCTTACAGCTGCCAAAGGTGCTCAATAAAAAAAAACCCTATGCAATAAGACTCTGCCCGAGCCGCCATTGTGGCTCTGACGCACCGTCCCTGAGCACCTGTAGGAAACAGCGGCGTGAAAGCCGAGGCCGCATGGGAGGTGATGTAATGCAGCGGCCATTTTGGTTGGACAGCAACTAAAGGAGGAAGAGGGGACACTCAGCGGGGAGGGAAGTCCGCTGGTGGAAAGAAACCAAGCAGAAATATCAAGTGTCGTTTAAGTACCTCTACATGTTAGAGGGAAATACTCTACTTTTTACTGCAGTAAATGTATCATACAGCTAAAGTAAGTGAGTGTGTACAGATGTCACTCCTTTCACTTGACGCGACTGCCGCAGCGGTAAAGGTGCCCTGCGGTGGCAGAAATTGAGGGTGGACTTATATTTCGCACGTGGCACACGTGAGCAGTCCTGACTGAACGGTACAGTGAGTGAACCCAGCTACTGCTTCAAAGCCAATCCTTGCACTTCAGCTCCTCACACAGTACACTAACTATTTCAATGTAGCAGAATGGAACTTCATGTGGAGGCAACCTTGTCTCCTAAAAATGACTTTCCCATGCAACTATTTTAAATAATGGATTGTATCTCCACTGAGTGGAACGGAGAGATCAGTATCACGTTAAACAACGTATTGCAACGTAGTGCATTACTTCTCGTAGGTATAGCTACGGACAGCCTGCATTAGAACATGAAAAGTATATTGTTAACAAGATATGTTCACATCATTACGACATACAAACGTATCACGTTAGGCCTATTCTATTAAGATGAAATACATTATTCTAATATAATCCATTATTATAGAGTAAAGTAGCCAACAGCTCTTCAGTGATCAGCTCCAACATGACAACGCTGATTATTTGTTAATGTATCAGTAATAATAGTTCAGTGATAACTTTTATGATGAAATTACTTTGAAAACTCTTCTTAGGGAATGTGTCACTTTAACATACATGAGACAGGGGGATACAAATCTAATTGATATCTATAATATTTGGAGTACATTAGCTTTTGATGGCCAATACTACTGAATTAGATTTAAGCTTCTAATTGCCAATATTTTGTCGTGGTATTTAATATATTAACATTTCAAGCCTAAAATCCATAAAAGTATCCAGTGTTTCCCAAAGAAATTCATTCCTGTAATACTACATTTGTGCTATTTTTTTTTCCCGATCAAAAGCATCAGCATCACTTGCATTTGCACTGCATCAATTCCGGCTTTCCATTTTATGAATTCTACAACAAATCAATCATTAATCAATCATCATCAATCAGTCCGCATCCATCCATCCATCATATCAGAGGCTGCTGTCTTATTTTTAGTTACAGATGACATCATCCTGGTACATGAGTGTACCTCCTCCTCAGCTCACCACATTACAGTGATTTAACATCCATTTCCTGAAGCCCGCTCCTCCTTTAGCCATCGCCCTGTGTGACCTCTCAATTCTACGGATCACACCGCAGCCGGCCTGCTGGTGAGCTACGAAAACCACAGCCACAACACATTCCCAGCTCAGTTAATCTGGATGGAGGCCCTCGCTGCAGTATAATCTATAACACTTACTTGGCCAGCAACAAAAGACAAGATAATGTGCTTTATATATAGAGTCGACTAATCCTCTTAAGACACAAGCATAGAGGATGTTGGAGGAGGAGGTGGTGGTGGTGCGAGGCGGAGGGGGGGGGGGTGCTCGGTCCCAGTCACATGGGACCAAGTAATACATTAACTTAGATAAGATGGTGAAAGCTGTTTCTCCTCATATTAAAATCAGTGGGTGGATGATGACATGGAATTTGCTCGGGGTTTACGAGAGGCAATTAATTTTTTGGGAGGGTTGGTGGGCGAGGTGGGGCGCCGCAGCTCATCAGCCATCACGTTATTCCTTTCTGCGACGCCCGTGATTTGTATTAATCGTTCAACAGTTGCCTCACTCCAGTGCGTGGCAGGGCGTTAGATGAAATATTTGCTTTTCCATGGCGGCGCTGCGCTCATCTTGCTTCGTGATGGATTTGGTCTCTCGCTGTGACGGCACCAAAAAAAAAAGAAATCCCCTCAGCTCTGAGTCCCCCCCCCCCCCAAAACAAGACGACTGGGTCCCGGTTTCGTTGCCATGGAACTATGCTCGGTTTTTAGTTGACATCATGATGTGAATCTGAAATGAGCTCTTTTGCAAGTGTGAATATTTTTTTTGTAAAACCAACAGCTAGAACTGCAAAAAAGCTATGAGCAGTGACAAATACGCATTGTTTAAAATTATGGAAAGAGAAATGACAGACAGACAGGAAGGAGAGGAGGTAGGAGAAGGAGGAGGAGGAGGAGGAGGAGGAGGAGGAGGATGAAGAGGAGGAGGAGGAAGAGGAGGAGGAGGAAAAGTTCATAGAAAAATAGGATACAATTTTGTATTGCTCATGACAGAGCAATACAAAGAAACATAAAGAGATGAAAGGTAGAAAAAGGGGGATGAGCAAACATTGAAGGGAAGAAAAAATGACGCAATTAAGGAACAGAGAGGATGTAGTAGAAAAGATGCAGGAAAACTACTGAATGAAAGGTGGAGGATGGATGAGAAGAGGATAGTGTCGGCAAATCCATAAAACCTTTACTAAAGAGGATGTTTGGTGGGCGGTAAAAGACATTAAATTGCAATTTCCCAGATTGTCACTGTTATGGGAAAACCTCATAACTCACATTTCTTTCTTTCTTTCCATCTTTTAACTTCAGCTGACGGTTTACATGCCCTTCTGTGGGCTGACAAAACAATGTGACCTTCTGAAAGGCTCCCAAAACCCAGCGGACATGCATAGTAATCCTGAAGAAGCTGACATTTTGGAGATACATGGTTTCCACATGACAATGGCATTATGTAACTCTCCCTCTGCTGTCTATTGTGGGAGGACAAAGACGGTCTGGACCAATCACAGCTGCAGTTTGCTTAGCTGTGTGTGTGTGGAGCTGTCCATGGTGCTGAAACACACTTCCAGCTCCGTGTGGTGTGTGCGTTACTGAGTCACAGCTCTCGTTCCACACTTTCACTTTCCTTCATTGCTACAATTCAAAAGGAAAGAATGAAAGCTCACAGCTCCCTCACATTAACTAAGAGTCACACATTATCACTTTCTGTGTCAATGAGCATCCTGTGACTGACGAACGTCCTCACTGCTCATTCCTGTTTATGTCCTCGATGGAATAAAAACGCACAGTTAAACACGCCGTCAACAGGCACCTAATGTGCGTTTGGACATGTTTCATAGGTATAAAACATTGGAGTTGTTGTTTTAGGGTAGACCAGGGCTCTGCAACCTGCGGCTCTTTAGCCCCTCTCCAGTGGCTCCCCGTGGATTTAAAAAAAAAGATTAATGGAAATGAATAACGGTTATTTTTTAACATTTTTATTTATCATTCCTGTATGTCTACGGTGATTCCTACATTCTCCAGTTGCAAAAACCTGGTGCCTTATCCTCTAATTTTGCCCAACCTCAGTAGCTCAATAGGCTAGCTATGGATTCTAAATCTCAAAAAAGAAAAGTCTCTGAGGGAAATAGAGAATTTAATAGTGCGTGGACAGATACAGACAACAAAAAAAGTAATTGAAAGACATTTCCAGAACAAGCACACTGGATTAGCTGAAAAGCCAGCAGCAGTTTCCAGCCAAGTGTCCTGAGATGTTTCTTCAATGTCCTGCCTCTCATTTGCACTTATAGGCCCTCACTGCATTAGAATTAATAGGCAGTGATACCTTCATCACAATGCTCAAATGTTTTGCGGCTCCAGACAGATGTTTTTTTCTTTTATTTGGCCTAAAATGTCTCTTTTGATAGTAAAGGTTGCTGACCCCTGGGGTAGACTATGTTTGTAATCCAGTTAGTAGAGGTCCAGCATACGCAACTGTCGCAACTGTCCCTCTCTAGAGCTTTGGTTTGTCTGTTCTGGGCTACTGTAGAAACATGGTGGAGCAACATGGAGGATTCCGTGGATAGGCGACCCGCTCCCTATGTAGATATAAACGGCTCATTCTAAGGCAACGAAAACACAATTCTTATTCTCAGGTTATTATAACCTAAAGAAAACAGAGTTAATAATATTATATTCCATTTCTGCCAATAGATCCCCTAATAGTTACAAACTGGTCCTTTAAATGGAAACTGTGATAGACTCCTTCCTCTCACTGGCCTCTCTGCTGAGTCACTGTGTGAACTAGAACAAGACCATGGCAGACATTTTCTTCATGTACAATTGGATCACATTATCCTGTAATGATTTGGCCTTTTAATGCAGCTACAGTCGGACGTGAATCTGCCCCTTTCTCATATTGATCGTAATCACCGACATAGCAAATCAAACATTGCTCCGAGGCTCTAAAGGCTTCTCACTTTCTGTGTCTCCCTCCCTCCCTCTCCCTACATACAGTATACACTTACATCTATCTCAATCTAAATCTATACTGCACATCTTTACACAACACTGATACTGGGTCAAATTCAGCACATCACATCCAGACTTGGTTCAACAAGTCTTCAGACCAGAACTACACAATAGGTTGTCAGTGCCTTGAGGGACTGTTTCATTTGAACCATTGCCATGCAGGACCTTTCCCTAACCATAACCATACACTTTTACAATGTGCAGATGTTTTAGAGCGTGATCATCTTAGGCATACTGGCATTTAACTATAAAAGACAGGGTTTGGCAGAGTCGTCCAATATCAATGTAGCAACATGGAACCTGCAGTGCTCAACTTCTGTCCAAGTCAGGAACCTATACCCCAGAGGCATTGCAGAACCATAACAATGTCCTTTGAGGAAGGAGTCATTATTTACAGATTGTTTAAAGCATTTAAACTAGGGCTGTCAAAGTTAACGCGTCATCGCAAATTTGTGTTAACGTTAATTTCTTTAAGGCATTAATTCAACTTGCGATGTTTAGGTTGTAGCGGGCTAGGTTTTAAGCTAGAATGAAGATACTGGCATCATACGAAACTAAAAAACCTAAGGAATCCACTGGCATCATGTCATGTCATACTTGTAACAAAGGAGGCTAAATAATGCTCCAAAGTTACACTAAGTTTTGGTAAGGAACTGACAGCTGTTGTTGCCTGTTGGGCTGCAGTTTGCCATATTATGATTTGGGCATATTTTTGATGCTAAATGCAGTACCTGTGAGGGTTTCTGGACAATATCTGTCATTGTTTTGTGTTGATAATTGATGCATATATATGCATAAAGGCACTCCCATAGTGATGAGAATATTAAATACCTGACAAATCTCCATTTAAGGTACATTTTGAAAAAAATCGCAATTAATTTGAGATTAATCGTGATTAAATATTTTAATCACCCTAATTTGAACATTTGAATGACTGATAATGTAATTTCTTTCTGGCAAGGATAGTCTCCCAGGACCAGCAAATATGCCAGAAATACAATGTACAAACAGATTTGTGACATGTCTGAGTGATTTAAGAGAGTTTGTAGCATTCATCGGTTTTCTCATACTTCAAATTTTGTCATACGGCTCATGTACAGGCCGTCTACTTTTTGCTCCATAGAGGAAAACAACATGTTTAATTTAAAGGTTATTCTGCCTTAATTTGAATGAATTAGAGAGATGAATATGATACCAAAATTGACTATATAACAAAAATAACCTTAGTGCAAAATCAATATACTGTTCACTATACTATCATCATTATCATAACTTGTCAAAATACACATGTCAATTGCAGCTTTACTTTTAATATCTTCTTTTTTGGTCCTCTGAAACCACTGCTGATGCTACATTTCAGGCATCGGGCTGAAACAAGCAACTTAGTTTATACAGTTAAGAGGGTTTGTTGAATCTGACGTCAGAGATGTAGAATATGAAGATGAAAAGTTTCTGGCATGAGGCTCATTGTGTATGTTGAGTGGAAAAAGAACTTTGAAGTTGAACTGAGTGGATTTTTATCACCATTCAAGTGGATATTCATCATCATCACCTACACAACATCTTACTAATCATCACGGCCACATCAGATGCACTTGGTCTCCATCCTTCCCTCGCACCATTTAGTCTCTATATTATAACTAATTCAATAATCACCCTGACTAGACGGTGGCCCACACACCAAATGAATACTTAACAAAACATGAGCAACACTTCATTTCATCCCTCTTATCTCTCAAGTGATGCCACCTCTGCTGAGACGGCTTCATCTGGAGAAGACAAAGCAAACGTACTTGAAAAACTTCAGACCTCGCCGTCTCAAAAACTCAAATCTATTTTCATCCACATGTGACCGTGGCGCATCAAAAGCATGCATCGCATCCTGCTGTGGGTGCGTTTGCCAAAGAAACACTTTAGCTAGGATTGTGCGTTCGTGTAAAACAACAGAGCCGCCCTCTGCGGTGGCACGGGGCTGCGAAGGGAGTTGTTTCTCCTGAACACAACTCTGGTGCAAATCTCAGGGGTAATTAGTATCTTTGTGCCTATTGAGCACATCAAAAAAGCCCGCTCTGTCACATCTCACCGGCAGCTTCATAATGCATTGGAGGGAGGGAGGGAGAGAGAGAGGCTGGGGTGGGGGTGGGGGGGTTGTGTGGAGGAGGTGGTGCTGCAGGTGGTGGGTGGTTGAAGTGAATAGCTATATGTCGCAATTACGACGGCGCTCTGCAAAATGCGACCGAGGTTCAATAGAGATTTTTCCTCTGCAGAATAGAAGAGGGTAAGAAGCTTGTCTATAGAAACTGTGGGTGTAATGAGATGTACAGAAACAAAAAAAAAAGACACAGGGAGAAAGATGAGAGAGAGAGTGAGATGGGAGAGAAAATAGAAATGTGTGCATGTGTGTGTGTGCGAGAGAGAGAAAAGAGTGCTATATGCAGACAAGACAGAGACATGGAAGAAAAACCAGTGGTTTTGAAAGAGATAAATGGTTTTAAGGGGAAAGAGAAGTAGGAGATGGGAGGTTTGGGATAAAAGGGAAATAAAGGAAGCGTAGAAAAACTGTGGTAGCTGTTTGGAAAGACAGACAACCAACCACAAAGGTAACAAATACTGTAGAAATGTAAGGGCAAGAATATTACAGTGATGTTTCTTCTTGCAACATCCCCATTAGAAGTGAAATAAAGCTCACATTGAAATATCAGTATTTAGTAAAACACTGAGGGATGAACTCAACCTGATAAGCCGATCTTCTCATTTAATTATTCAGTCTGACCTCATTTTCATGTAAGAACATTTCTGTTTGGG
>CAKAOI010001165.1:54455-76813 GCA_916701655.1 Sebastiscus albofasciatus
GTATTTTGTTTCGCTCTAAACATTTAGTAGAGAGTGACATATTCATCCCACCAATGTCATTTTAAATCAACACAGAATCTGAAGTAATGGAGCCAGGGAGCGGTTCTCTTCATGTTTTTCCTTGATGTTCAAAGAAATAAGTTGATTTAAGAGTTGCTGCATCATCTTATCCGTGCTAATCGCTAACTTTTGTGGCCATTTTTGTGACGATTTTTCAAGGATGCAGCAATTTTTCTGCCTGTAGAACACAACAATTGCAGCCCCATTCTTAAAGGGATGGCTTGGATGTTTTGAAGTGGGGTTGTATGAGGTGTTTACCCACAGTCAGTGTATCACCTACAGTAGATGGCGATGGGGGCGCCCCCAGTTTGCAGTACTGACACGTGAGCAAAGCAATGTACTGCTGTGGAAGGGGGCAGCAACAAAACATATTTTAAACACCTAAAAAAATCAATATCAGTTTAAGTGTATGCTATATTAGGTATTGTTTTCACCACCGTTGGTTTGTTGGTTTGTCCGTCTGTCTGTTAGCAGGATTACTCCAAAAGTTTGCAATGGATTTGAATGACATTTTTTGGAGGGGTGGGATGTGGCACAATGAACAACAGCCTGAGCATTAAGACCTCAGGGTATAACACATGCGCAGTGTGACTGATGACGTGTGACCCAGCCTCCTTCCTCCTTCTGAGAGCAGAGAGATACGTGTGTGGATGTGTGTGCAGAAGCTGCTGGCCGTCCGCGGTGAGAAAGAAAAAAGCGGTAGATGACGGGATGAGAGACAATGTAGTGTAACGTTATACAGACACAACAAGGCTGCTGAATGAGAGAGGCATCCGCCGATACGTTACAAGGAAACACATCGTGTTAATAAGAAGCCGATCACCTCACGGTACCGCCAGCTGGGAGCTGTGATCTGTTTTTAAAGGCGGAGGTCTGCGCTCTCCGAGTGCTATTCTAGTTTAGAATATTTTCCGATGGGAAACTGAACTGAAAGTGAAACTTATCTTTACTGTTTTTGTTAACGGAGTCTGGTGGCTTTGAAGACAGCATAAGTACCTCATACAACCCTACTTCAAATAATCTGAACTATGCCTTTAATACCGCCTCCACAGCTCGGATTGGTGCAGTTGTTTTCCAACAGGAGAAATGAGCATCAATGAGCTCAACACAAGACGAATAGCTGAAAAACAAGTTAAGAGTTTGTTCTCTTAGACCTTCACTAATAAAACCCTTCGTTCAGAAGGTACTTTCCTTCTCTAGTATTGCATAAATTCTTGGTCAGAATTTCAGTCAGCCATTTTCAACAACTCTGGATGTGCAATATGGGAAGTGGGTGGATTAGATTTACACATTAACATCAGTCCCACTGATTCAGTCAGCACAAAAAAACACATTTGAAACCATTAGTCATCTCAGGATTTTGTGCAAAATTGAAAGACAGCTATCGGTCCTCCTCCAAGTCCCTGAATGTATCCTTGAAATCCACCAGTTACAAGTCGTCTGACGTTAACACATCATGCTCATTTAAACTGATGTCCTTGGTGATTTAGCAGAGTCACATCCTCATTATTGACTATTAGAATATTTACAGTCAGTGTACAGGAGCAGGACTCTCACTACCACCAGTCGGTGTGATGATTTTAACAAAGCGACAGGAAACTCACCAGTATCATGTGACCAGTGGAGATGTCCATGTTGGAGTGGGCGGGCTCTTCGCTCCAGGAGGAGAGGCTGCTCCGTGCCGAGGGGCTGACGGCTTGACCGCCGTCGCTGAACTGAGAAGACACGCTGTTGATCCTGGAGGAGATGGGCTCCGGACGCTCAGACGGAGGTTTGACCGCCATGCGCTGCCGACAGAGCTCCTGCAGGAAGGAAAGGCGGGGACAGGTGAGTCATTGTTGTCATGCGGTTAGGGAACTTTGTAGTGTCGTAACATAGTAGAACTAAACGACATTTGGTGGTCATTTGAAGTACTTTAACATGACAGAATCAAACCCCTCATAGTAGACACCGTTGCCTTGCTCTACCCTGCAACCTTCAAAAAGGAATGAAACACTTAAACCTGGCGGTGTTCACAGTGAATGTTTTTAGTCAGGCTCAGATCAGCCTCAGATGTGTTGCGACTGCCTCGGGTGACCCTGTTTCACTTTGATGAACGGAGGGTGAGAAGTATCAACTGCTTTTATGTGGAGAGTTGATAGGTTGTATTTTTACTCTGTATGTTGCTATGCTGCAAATCCCACCATTATGTGTTCACCTTCACTTTCTGACAGCATCATTATTTGTCTGTGACCAGAGAATATTTCTTTTTGTTAAAAAAAAAACAAAAACTTGCAAGGGTGGATTTTGCATGACTTTGGCTCGAGGAAAAGTCATGGAGAGACATCGCAATTCTTCAAATTTAAAACACCACCATCAATGAAAAGCTAGGCAAATAAAACGTACATATCATCTCTGCAAGTGTAGCATTGACAATGTTTTATTGCTCATGCAACGAGCTTCATTAGTTCTACTGACTGATGGGAAGTCACAGGCTTTTAAACCTCTGTGGGACATTCCAGCCGATTAGACAGTTGTCAGGCTATTAAATAGGCGTTACCGGCCTCTAGAAACGCCATAGATGTGGGTCAATAGGGGCCTACTACACCCAATAGTAGGTTTTATCATCAATTCACATGGTAGATCAGCCACCTCTAGCAACCTTAATAATGATGGCAGGAGCAGAAGCGGAAGTCAGTCCAGGAGGCCAGGGTTTGCATCCTGTGTGAAAGCAACACCATGTAGTTGTCTTTGTGTTCACAAGTATTGAGTTTCCCTTTTGAAACGTAGTTATTTTAAGCCAAAACACAATGTTTTTCCCTAAACTTAGCTAAGCGGTTTTGTTGTCTAAACATAAAGAAGTTGGAGTTCTGTTGCCTAAACCTAACACTTTCACTTTTACAACGTAGTAGACATAGTAGGCCTATATTGACCCATATCTACGGTACTTATAGTGACCGATAACATCTATTTAATGACCTGAATCGGGTGGACATTGATGTCACACATAAGTAGCTAAGGCTGGGTCATCCAGGTCACATGGTCATCATGTGACAGTCAGACTTACATGATTTAAGGTGTGATTTGGTGTAAAACCACCTTTGATGAATAAAAAAAATAAAACCATAACAAAACCACAATCTTAAGAGTAAAGGTAGCAGAACCAAAAAGGTAGCTAGTTGAAATCCCGCAGACTGGTTGCAAACATCTGGGCAGAAGTGGTGAATGAGTACAACGTTTCCACCACAAGGCACTTCACCTCCAACTGCTGTTATACTGGCCTGCTTCCAGGATGTCAACTGCATGCTCAGCAAACCCTGGATAAATAAAAACTTTAGAAAAAGTTTTTTGGCTAAGTATGCCAGTCAGTGTCTTAGCAGCAAATACAATGTCTTCATTCAGACTCCTGAGCAACTGTCATTTTCTGTCTGCTGGATATGTGACCACAATGAAATGGTGACACCACGTTGAGATATCCCTCCACGCCTTCCCTACATAGCTCCCAGTAGGAACGTCAGTGAGTGAATGACTGCCACTTCATACAGGAGACAAGACAATTACAAAGACAATGTTCTAAATGTAGAGCTGCAATTTTTACTCGTTGTACATGTTGGAGAAGGACCGCAAAGCTCAATGAGACTGGTACAACTGATCCACCAAAGTGATTACAATACATCCTGAAGGGGACATGACTGTATGTACCAAATTTCTGGCCATCCATCCAATAGTTGTCTAGACATTTCACTGACCGGCTGACCAACCGACAGTGCCATGAAATCTAAAACACCTCAAAATAAAGGGCCAATGTGAAGTTATAGCACAGGAAAATGGGTGTATTAGTCACAGGAAGGCAGTTATAAAAAAGAGTGCTACCCAGGGTCAACAATATTGCTGTCGATCACAAACCCCTATGTGACGATTAATACATCAGTAATCAATATGTCAGATCAACGGGCCCTCGACAAAGACAATAAACTTTGAACAACCCAATTAACTTAATCCTGGATAGGCATGTAGGCAAGTGAAGCCAAAGCTGAAGTGCCTTAAACTTGCATTCTTTCTAACATCCAGCAGGGGGCGACTCCTCTGGTTGCAAAAAGAAATCTGATTGTATAGAAGTCTATGAGAAAATGAGCCTACTTCTCACTTGCTTTATTACCTCAGTAAACATTGAAAAAATGAGTTTATGGTCTCAATCGCTAGTTTCAAGTCTTCTTCACTAAACCACGATGTTGTCTTACAACTTTAACCCTTTCACCAGTGGTTTTAGTTCATGAAAGTTAATTGTAACATTTTAACCGAGATGGCGATGACCAAAATGTCAAACTTGAGGATCAAAACCATAGTCCACAAATGGGTGATGTCATGGTGACTGCGTCCACTTTATACAGTCTATAAGCACCAAGTTAAAAGAACACAACAGTAAATGTCACCTGTCACATCCTCTACACGTGAAACCATACATCACACTACGAAGGGCACCGGCTGCAGCATAAGATGTGGGCTGGATCTCTGTGGGTATCAGTGTTTCTTAATGAGAGCGATGCTGATGATTAACTAACAACCGGTTTGATTGACGGTGGAGGTAATGTGAGCAGGCCTTCATTAGTCTGCACCTGATCCGACTGATATTCTCGTAGGTCGGCGCGCTGACACTGATCTATGAGCTCGGACACAGACTCATAAATGTGTGCAGATTATTAAAGTGCTTCGGTAGCTGGCAGCACTGCTGGTGGGAGGCAAACACAAACATGAGAATGAAGAGACGGATACTATAGGAAGCACTGAAAAGAGCTAAATACAATCTGCGTTGCTGCATTTATAGATGTTTTAGTCCTTGGACTTCCAAAATGTACGTGTTTGGTCAGTTTACAATAATTAATGGATGAGCAGAAAATCATTCCACAACAATTCTGATAATCGTTTAAGATATTTATCAAGAAAAACGGCAAACATTTACTGGTTCCAGCTTCAACTTTTGCTGGTCAGACGAGACAAGCAATCTGACAACGTCACCCTTTGGGGAAATCCTGATGGTTATTTGTCATAATCTGGCATTTAATGAACCAAATTATGAATCAATTAATCAAACAAAATCATCAACATATGATTGAAAACAATCATTAGTTGCAGCCCAATAGCTAAAGTGTCATAAAATAAACTTTTCCTGAAAACCAGCCAATAAGCCAATGTCCTGAAATCAGTTATTTTGCCAAAATGTGTTTGTTAACCCAACTCACTGTGGCCCTCAACGTCCTGGTTGCTGCAGAAAAACAGAACATTTTAACATCACTTTCATTTTTCAGATGTTCCATTGATAGTTGGAGGCTAAATAGATTTAACAGAATTAGTTGTGTTTCTATGGTTACAGATCCACAAAGCTTGTAAATCATCTTATATCATAATAAAACCATATTAATCAACATTTTGTATCAAATGATTCATTTATTTAATAGTTACATGTATAACTAGACGGGCATTGGGGAGTGCAGACATCCACCATGGCTGTTTCCATAAGAGCAAATGATGCTTGTATCCGTCCCATGGTTTGAATCCCCTCCAAAATGTAATGGGTTCTTCTTCGGCCCATACTACACCCTTCTCTAAAGTTTCATGAAAATCGGACCAGCAGTTTTTCCATAATCCTGCTGACAAACAGACAAATAAACCAAACCAAAAACATAACCTCTTTGGCGGAGGTTCTAACTGGATAAATGTATGATGAGGTTTTCCATTAGGACCTTGATTAACCCTGTCAATCTCTGTGCTGTTTTTGGTTCAATGTATATCACCCCTTACTTGAAATACATTGAGTGGAATACAATACAATGTACCATTGACCACAGGATGTGCTGCAATGCACCTTTAAAGAATTTGGAAAACCAGTTTGGGTTTATTTTGTGACAGCTGACACTGTTACTAAACTTCTTGGGTTAAAGCTGCAAATATCTGCTATTTCATCCCATTGTTCACCTTTCTATATAATCATTTTCATGCCAGAACTTTCAAGGATTTTACTCCTTTGAATTCTTGCCAGACCAGGAAGGAAAAGCATCTGAAGCATCATGGCACATTAACGCTCTCCCTTTAGCCTCTTCTTTTCAAAGCAGATTAAATGTCACCTCATGTTTCCCAGACGGTTGTTACAGTCAGGAGAAGCATTTCTGTAATACCAGCGGTGTATCACGCTAACTGGTCAATTTGGGATGCTTAATAATAACCAAATATTGGCCCCATAAATTGGTCTAACCCCTCCTGGCTGTTAAATACAGCAGTTAGTCTGGTCCCCCGTCTGTGCGTCAGTGCTACTTCCTCAGCAACACGGAGCCCAATCAGCACAAAACACGCATTGTGGGTGTTTTGTCTGGAAGGAAAACACACGATCAATAGCATTCATATTTCAACGAGCCCACACAGTGAACTTTGCAGCAGCAGCGAATTCTTTTATGATGTAATTAAAACTGATTCAAAATGGCTTCCCCCCGAGAGCCAATTAGAGGACAAAAAGGCGAAAATTTGAAGGAATAATATAACCGCAAGACAGGTTTAGAGTCTAAACAGCGCAAATTTACAGCGCCTCTGAAATCCCCTCCCCGAGCTGCTTCAATACAAACACAAGTATCTTTATTTACAGCGTATTGATTTTCAACGATACATACTTCATCAGGTGGCGAGACGCGTCAACGTTAATCACTGCGGCTTACGATCTGGATGAGAGTCTGGTGTGCATTTTCCAGCTTTGTCTCGGTGTTGCCTTTTTATTTTATGCCCTTAATGACAGAGTAGGTGAGACTAAGTCAGACTCCCAAGGAGACTTATAACGAATGCATTCAGTCTTGTCTCTGCTTAGCGTGGTAGCAGAGGAGCCTAGTGGCTGAACAGATGCCTGTAAGTGAAACGGGATCAACTGTACCGTGAAAATGTCAAGTTACTAAACTATGCACTCACTGATTATGGTATATCATAGCATTGGTTTTCATAAATTGCCTATATGTCTGTTAGTTCATTTGGTCATTTTGGGCGGTTTGAAAACTCCTCATTGTTGTTGTGTTCAAGGACATCTAATAGTTCAGTCTCCTGCCAAAAAGCAGACAGTTGAACACAATAAATGAGAAAATGATCTTTTCCAGGACTTCCATATTCGTTTTTTTTGTCTTCTGGATTAATTTTTCTGACAGCTCATGAATGAAATGCTTTTGTTTTTTCTAAGATGTTGGCGCATCCATCCATTCTCACAACTGCCTGAACTTTGACAATAAATAAAGGCGGATAAATGTTCACCATGATGGATGGTCAATCTCTAGAAAGCCGTAAGTCTTTTCAAATTGATTTTAAAACAACTGAAATTAATGAAAACAAATGTCCGTCTGGAAGGTAGAAAATCAATTGCACCATTTGAAAAAACACTCAGCAGAAATTATGTGAGTTTTCTTTTTTAATTGTTAGCAAATGAACCATCGGTATATAAAAGAAGTCACATTTATTTTACTTCTGGAAAATTTACCAATATGATTTCCTATGTCCTGAAGATGATTTTGTTTGGTGGCCTGAAACAATTTTCTTTCATGCCACCCAAAAGAAATCAATCGACACCGCTAAAGGTACGAGAAAAGGGAGTGTCCACATTGAAAGCAATAAAAACAGTTACCACTGTGAAGTTAGAGACATGTGGAAACGTGTGGTCAGTGTCAGTGCTTTAAAAGTGCATGTGTGCCTCATCAACCCTCCTGCATGAATAAAGGTTAAAAGAAAAGCCCCAACAACCCCCTCTCATGGGCGCCATGCCAGGGAATCCACTTGGCGCCACATGACCGTCTCGAATCATGCATCACCCCGGGGCGACGGCGGGCGTGTCAGTGACGGGAGGCGTGTGCCACCCAAAGTACTCCTTCTTTATAAAAGCCCGCTAATGGGAAGGAAGACTGGGTTTGGGGGTCGGGGTGTGTCAGCAGGGCCCGTCGGGGCCCATCGGGGCCCACGGGGGCGCCTCTGTTTACACGCCCTTCTGACCAAAACAAATGTAGGGGCCTTCATCCGAGTGCTTTGCCTCTGTGCTTGAACAAACAAACAAATAAAAGGGGGGAACATGATACAATATGGTGGAGTCGAGGGAGAGTGGGGGGGCAGGGGACTGAAGGGTTGAAGAAAAGAGCCAATACTGATACCAATGAGTCTGGACTGCAGCTGCTGAGAGCTTTTACAATCATATATTTAAATGTGATTAAGAAATAAATCATCTAAAACTACACGTATGAGAGTTCTGCTCAGAAAAGAGTTGAGCCGATAAAGAATACAAAGCTCCGATAAGGGATAAAAGTGGACGTTTTTGAACTTTTGACACTTAATATTGTTAGAATTTCAAAATGTATTATCAACAAACAGTAAGCATTTTAGTTATTGTTTCTTTTATCCCTGTATTTCAATGAAAGCAGTTGCTTAAGATATCACTGTCAAAGCTAGAAGATTTGAAAACTCAACTCATTTCGACCAGAAATGGAAGCTAAACCAAAGCTACCATGTTTATTCTCATGGTAGAATCTCAGGCAGTCACCATGCTGAAAGCCTTGCTATCTGCAAATGTTGAATTAAAATTAGCATGTTCTCAAGTTGCCAGTTTAATGACTAAATTTGTGTTGCAAAAGCTATTCTGTCATATATACTAAGAAAAACGCTGGCTTGTTAGAATTTCCTAAACCAATCACAATGGTAAAGGACGGATCAGAACTGAGCTCAGCAGTGATTTAATTGGACTGGGTTAAATGTTTGAGGCACTATTGGATGAAAACCCCAGATCATCTTCGCTGACAATGTCCAATGCCAAACTTGCTGAAGCTAAAGCCTGGCACCTCCAATGCTTTTCATTTATGGTTGGGGTCTTAAACTACTTCTTAAGAGACAGTAGATGATTAGTTTATTTTAAGGGGGGATGGACCCAGTTTGTTTCAATGACCACAGACTAGTGAACTGCCCAGTAAACAACTCTTTTGGTTCTGTATTTTTTAATACCACCCCCTACCAATATAGTTTAGAGAATATTATAGATCCAAGATGAAACTGAGCCATGGTCGGGGCCATAGATTCAGATTTATTGATATTTCAGAGCCATGGTCGGGGCCATAGATTCTGACTTGCACAAACCTCCCCCCGTGTCTAGACTGCAAGCGCCTCGTCAGCGTTGCGCTTGCATCACGACAGCGTTGACCCGTCACTGAAGCGACTGTCTATACCGGCTCAGTTTTGTGGACAAGGACTTTGACAACTGTGAGGGTTTGTGTAAAACTCCAGTGCAAGACATTTATGATAAATCATTGTTGATGAGATTAACACATTTAGACTAATTCACCTTTGAGTCTATGATGGATGAATCACTGGCTGCAGAGAACACCAGGACTCCACACTGAAATCCAGTATAGCACTATAAATCCCATCATTACTGCTACTAATCCCAATACTAAATATTAATAATGACTTCAATGTTTTAATACTTGTAATCAAATCAAAATATTTCTCTAAAATCAGTTCAGAATAAGGACTTCCCAAAGACGCAGTACAAGACTATGATGTGTACCCAATCAAATATCAATGGCAGGTGACACTGACTGGAAACAGAGTCAGACTTTTAATGAAAGGTTGTTATCAGCAAACAGTTGTATTTGTCCACAAGCAGAAGAGAGAGAGAGAGAGACAAGACAGGAAATAAAAAAAACAGAGTTGACACAGAGAAAGATGGTGTAGGACAGTCAGGGAACAAGAGTTATTGTTTGCTTGTTTAATCTAAACTCAGATGTACTGGATATGTGTTTAGCACTTATTCTATGGCAGCATAAAAACGATGTTATCGTGCCTGTGAAGGTCCTCGAAATTAAATTGAGACAGAGAGAGAAAACAGGCGCAGTATGTGAGGAAAAAAAAGGGCTAAAAACCATCTTAAAAAAAATTAAGAAAATATGCAAATATGTTGAGATATCTGCAAAGCATTTCTCATGTTTTAAGAGATGTCATGGTGCGGGTGATGATATCTTTAAATAGGATAATATTGCTTCAAGATAACATCTCTTGATTTGAGGAAAATCCATGCAGAAACTTCCGCCGCAATCGAGTGTAATGATCTCGCCCTGCTGGCGGATAGTTTCTTCTACTTCGAGGACTTTTAGGAGCAGATAAAAGTTTCAATCCGATGTAAAAGATAAACTGAAGGCGACGTTGTAGACTCCCATGTCGGCGGCGGAGTAATCCAGGGACTGACTGACTGACGAGCATCATCCACCATCTCCCCGCCCAACGCTCAGACACGCTCCTCTGTCGACGCCTGTCAATCAACGTCTCCTTTGTCAGCGTCGACCAATCCCTTGTTGCGGTTTCACGGGGACCGTTTGATTGACAAGCCAGGGAGCAGAGGAGCGTAAAGCTGAAGGTGGAGGGGATTCACAGGGAGCTAGTGGCACGGTGACGAGAATGGAAGTGTGTGTGTGTGCGAGTGTAAAAGTGTGTGAAGTGAGGCCTCAAACAAACGCGCCAAGGGCAAGAATCATTTTCATGCAGTAGCTGGCGAGTGTGTGCATGCATATATGTGTGTGCATGTTTATGTGTGTATGCGAGTGTGTGTGTTTGACAGCCAGTATGAAGGAGACGCAGTAGTAAGGCCGTCAGGCAGCCTGCCGCTTCCTGTCTGCTTTAATTGCATGTAGCCCTAGAGACTGCACACACACACACACACACACACACACACACACGCACACACACACACACACAGACAGAATCCAGCCCAGGGAACCCCTCTACACAGCAAGCTCTGACAAAGAGACGAGGCTTACACGGCTAAGATGGGAGCTGAACACTGAGGTCTTTCACTGAGGATGACGACGGCTCGCTGTCGAGACTCGATAAAGACGACAGAAGGAAGAGAATCAACTGGAAGAGCTTTGGGAGAGCAAAGCGGGGCTGAGTAAACCTCCCAAGAATGAGCAACACAAGTAGTTTTTGTGAGCTATTAATCAGATGAATAATGCGTAAACACAAGTCTTACGTGTGAATTTTAATTAGCATTTTCCAATTAGAGGCTTAAAGCGAAAATCTCGGAGGCAAGTAACCGTGAAGATAAGTTTCAAACACCCGAGGAAAAGCAAATATTTTATGTAGACAGAGGAAGGTGTCATTGGACATGTTGAATGTCAGACTTTCAGTCTTTTACTTAGTTAAATCCTGTGAAGTGAGTCCTTTTTTCATATTTTATGTTTCCATCTTCTTCCTCATTAGTAAACAATAGATTATGAAAAAATTAACATTATGAATCTTTATAAGTCCCTAGTGTTGAGGTGAACCTCTGACGCAGCAGCACAGTCTATTTCAGGAGTTAAAAATCCCCGGAGAAGAGCATAAAATGTAAGCACTTAGGGGATGGGCCGGGCTCATTATAAAATCAATGCTCACAGGACCACTCTCATTTAAAAACATGGCGGGGAAAAGGTCAGGGAGAGAGACGGAAAAAAATCTCAATCTAATTCTTTGCTCAAAAAGCCACTTAATATTGGATTCTGTAAATTAAATTTCACACCCGGCTATTCCGGCCAAAGGATAATTACAGCAAGCAGAGAGGGGAATGGAAATGACTTGGGGTGGAAAACCTGTTGGATTGGTGATATCGCTTCATGTCAAACAACAAATTATAGCAGGGGACTAAGTACAGTGAGCAATCACCACACAGAATCAATCTAGTTATAACGTGACAATATAAAATAAAAAACTGTTGATGTCTCTGACACTCCCACACTAAAGGTTTTCACCGGTCCCAAAGTCAAAGCTTTCAGCTGCCAACACTAGAAATGCTGCTAAAGTAAAGCATCTAAAAGCATTATTAAGGGACGCAGCATTTTGAGATTTATATACATTCACATTCTATGTGATATATCTATACCATGTACATGAAAAACTTGGTATATATCAGATAAATTAAAGAATTGTTTTTGGCACAGTGCTATTTGATTTGTATGAAACAATCCAGTAGTCACAAGACAAATCTGAGGAGTCACTAAAGTAGATGATTAACAGGATAGCAGAAAAACCTATTTCCCTATTTCTGATATACTGAATTCTGTTTAATTTTACAGACTCTCCTCTTATCTTTGCTTTTTTCCCCCAGTGAATTACTAAATACTTGTACCTCTAAAAAGATTCAAATAAATCAATACAAAATATCACTCTTGAACTTGTTACAACCAGTAAACCAATGCAATCCGGTGACGAGGGGTTAAATTAGGGGTCATAGGCAAAAACATTTAGGAACCACTGTTCTATCAGCCCAGCTGCCAAGCAGGGAAAAAAATTTACCTTTCTGCAAACCACGGATATTTTTAATGTCAATGTTTTTGCATTCGGTCATAGCAAGAGATAGTAGTATATCGAGCGACCGTTATTTAAAGTTAGTGGTATAATAATGAGTATAACAAGTGAGAAAGCCCGCTATAAGGGCGGGTTTGAAGGGGTGGTAAATGGGTCCAACAAACACAGGACTCTCACCCAGGAGACCGCTGTCCATGTCCCTGTGAAACCAAAATCAACGCTGACTTTACACTTGTTATATAATGTTACGTGAGTTTACTAAGGGTGGTTGTTATTTATTTATGCTAATTACGTTGTTACATTACGTAGTTACATTACGTTGTTACATTACGTAGTTACATTACGTTGTTACATTACGTTGTTACATTACGTAGTTACATTACGTTGTTACATTACGTAGTTACATTACGTGGTTACATTACGTAGTTATGTTGTTATTTGAAAACAAACCATGAACTTTTTTCTAGCCTTAAACGTGCCTAAAACGAATCAATGGTTTCACAACGTAAACTATGTGTCATTGTGCGTTTCTTCAAGCGTGATAGAAAGCTGATATGTCGATATTCAACATATCGTGTGGTTTGCAGAAACCTACAATGCCAACATTGTTTTCTGGTGACTGGTGTTGCTTCTATACCATCTCAATCCTGCATCTTTTATTACAGTTATAAAAAAAAAAAATCTTTTCAAATTCAAATGCACAAATGGCGCAGTAGCACCTCCTACCTGATAGGTGGCGGTAGCATCGCTGCCAGTATCTGTTCCCAGATTGGTGAGCTTCTCTTTGAGCTTGTGGTGGGAGCGGTGGCGGAGGCAGTACACCACGGTGGAGGCCAGCAGCACGCCGACGATGCACAGGATGGACACGACGGTGAGGACGAGGAACTTGGTCGACTCCGCCTGGCTGTACTTGGTGGGGATCTGGTTGATCTGGCTTCCCTGTGGGCCACAAAAGAACAGATAAAAAAGGGTTAAAAATATGCTTTCATGTGAGGTGAGTGGCTCCGCTGTGCAGCTCAACAGGTAGAGCGTGGTATTCTCATTCGATTCATCCACCGTGCTAAAAATGTCTGCGCTCGTGATGGAAGCAAAACTGCAGGGGTGTAAAACTATGTACATAAAAGTATGCACACTTTCATTCCAGCCAAAAACTACACCAGGTGTTTTTATTGATCAATCAGACAAGAGGAACTAATCTGCAAAATCCTCTGGTGGAGTGTTTGACTGGAACTGGATTAAAGCATCCACCAAACGGACCAAAAACATAACACTAAAACCCTTCATTTGACAGTAATCTATCCGAACCCCTTTAAAAGCCTTCATTATTTTTGCTTCCAAAACCCCCCCACCCCACAAAAAAAGGGTTTGATTCTACTTCAGTAGATGAACGTGTAAATCACATGCTTCTTTTATTTCCTTTTTTGGAAAGACATAAATATGCATATCACTGTGCTCGATGAAAAGTATAATCACAAGCGTTTGTTCCGCCATCTGTGCCCACGAGTGCGTAGAATGCATAAACTCCTGTTTAGCAAAGCATTCTGAGTGTGCCTAGACAGCTCAGCACACCGTTACTGCTACATTGGAGGAATTTTCTACCATTGTGGAGTGGAGACGACAGACGTTCCGCCGTCTCCAGCGAGCGCTTTGCCAACTTTGACCTCGGCGGCACTTTAAACCAGCGCGTGAGTACCAGATCCTTCGGCAAACAACTGGAGATGAAAGATCTCTTTTCACGCGCTCTGCTGCTTAAGATAACACAATGGACACGTACTGTACTGTACGATAAAAGTCTCTGTTTGAACTGCTTCTTGACTGTGTAAAAAAAACACCACGGCAATAATTTGAGCGAAGGGAAGTCATTGGTATCGAGCTGCAGTTCCAACCGCCGCTTGCTGTTCATTCTCAGACACCAGTCAGCTCAACATATAATGGGACTATTGCTTTTTACCGGACTACTAAGAGTTAACAATATAGGCACCATAATTCCCCATTATTACACACTGCGTAAAGATCTTGACAACAAAGAGCGAGGCAAGAACCAAAAGAGAAGAGCTACAAATTGCACTGCCAATGAGAAGGCCTACAATTCCTCCTGACACTGAATTATCAAAAGAAATCAATAGCAAAAAAAAAGCTTTTCTTGACTCATTTCTTCTTGGGAACAAGCGCTTTTTTTTTTTCTCTGCAGCACAGTAAAAGATAAAATCCCTCCCTTTTATTAGTGAAATGCTCACTATAGCTCATCATTACTGTAGCTTTCCCTGATAGTCATTTATGCTGCATATTAAACCTGTTTGGTATTTTTGTGCTAGGGAGAAAAGTGTTGAGGAAAGGTGCTCTCAAACTCACAGAAAGGCCGCAGGCTTGAGGGTAAAAAAAACTGCTCCCTGTCCCTCGGTGGTGGAGGTCACGCAGATTAGGCGAGGTGCGGCGTGGTGAGTTAATGGAAAGGAGGCTTTGAAAGCGGTAGGGAGAAAAGGGGACAGCCTTGTCGAATCCCTCCTGCCTGCCTGTCAGCACAGAGAAACCCTGAAACCCTGGGAGGTGGGAAAAGGAGCGCTCTACCCTGCACATGGATTGTTCTGGAATTCTTGTGAGGTTTCAGGGAGTGACCCCTCCCAACACCATCACCACTCGATGATGCCCCCCCACACACACACCCCCCTATGATTTCATTCATTGCTGCCTCTGCATTCAGCACCTGATAAAGAATGCCTGCAGAAAGACCCACAATGGGGGACAACATTTGTCCGATGCTTTGTGGGGTGTCCAATTTGCTTGGGGGAGCTCTAAGCCGTACTGTAAAAGCTGGTTGCATAGTAATGTGACGGCCTTGAAAGGAAACAGTGGGCGTCTCTGACTGGGGCGCTGCACTAAAGACCATTCTCTGAGAGCTAGCGAAGAAATATAATAATAAAGCAGAACAATAAAGATGAGAGAAATCCAGCTCTGAAGTACAGTACTTATAAAAGATTTATCTACTAGTAACGGAAAGTTACTACTGAGGCTGTTCATAAATCAGTAATAAACATAATGCAGGGCTGCTGTTTATGTTACATTTGTACGGCTGCAGATATTAATATTGCATTCGTAAAAGCCAAACCTGTCTCCTACAAAATGATGTTCCCACACAACTTAACTGCATTCTCAGTTACGTTTCGAGGGACACGTGTTTTGTCCTGGATTACAGTTTTAAGTTAACGTTGGAAATTGAAACAAAATAAAACAAAAAACGCAACAAAACTATTGGTTAGGTTTAGTAAAAAAAACATCAAGGTTTGGCTTAAAATGACTACGTTTGTTACGTTATTAAGTTACGGATGTAAATTCAAATAAGTGAGTTTTAGTTTCACACAGAGGACATGAACAGCAGTCTCCTGGGTGTGTTTGTTTGACCCATCCAACCACCCATGACGTCCTCCCTACGCTGACCTCCGCAGACTATCATTACAAACATATTTGTGATGCGTCAAAAACAAACGTAATCTGCAAAAAATAAAAAACAACATGTATGGGAATATAATATTTAGGGCTGGCAGAAGCAGATACAATAACGCTCGACACGATTTTGTCGACTGATCGATTAGTTGATTTAATTGACAGAAAAAATCTGTCAAACGGAGTTTCTCAATAAAGAATCACACAAACCACTTTAAATCTTGTCTTTACTAGAGATGTGCTCATAAGATTCTTCAAAATAACCCATTCAGCAGGAAAAAAGCATTAAAAATCAACTAAATCGACTAAAGAAATCTTAGTCGACTGAGACCAAAACAACCGATTGGTCGACGAATCGACGAAGATGGTGCAGCCCTATAGGTTAATGCTTCTTTTTAATAATGTGTAATACAATATTTAACTACTAATTACTTGATATAAGATATCGCAGCAGAAATATCAGCCGTTAAAGAAGCATCATAAGCAAAAGTATTTGAGCGGTAGCATGTTGGTGTTGTGGGCTTGGTAAGGACATTAACAATGCATTACTGCTGATTCCACATGCTTCCACTGCAATCATCTTTTGCAAAATGTATTATTTCTTTTTTTTTTTTTTTTTTTACCACTGATCAAATAACTTCATTTGTCATTTTTCTCCCCGAGTCATCTCGTTGTTTTGTCAAATTAGGTTTCATGGAGAGGGATTGCATCTTGCTCGGCTAGTAATGGCCCATAATTCAAAGCTCTAACTGTAACAGCTCAGTCATCTTTCACGGGACAGATGCCGGCGTTTCTATAGCATCCCCCCCCCCCGTCACATTGACCTCCCCCCCGCCCCCCCCTCCCCCGGTCTCTTTATCATGGCTGCATATAGCACATCTGTCTTTTAATTTAAACAAATGTAGCCTGACCCCACCTGCTTCATCAAGTTTGGTTGCAGTTGTTAGTAACAGTGAAGGGGCGGAGGAGTGTGTGTCGTTGAATGTAAGAGAGAGAGAGAGAGAGAGAGAGAGAGTCTTGGGGGGGTGTATGACTTGTTAGATCGCAGTGATGAAGAACGAGCAGCCATTCTGCTCGTGCCGCAGAGGCAGATGTAGCAGAAATTTGCAATGATTGAAAATCAAATGTTTGCTCAGGATGGGAGGCGGAACGTTCACACATGAGCCAATGCGTGCCAGTCATTACTGTGCAGAGGACTGTGTAACCTTTTCAGTAACACAGCGTGAAACCGAACACTTGGAAATATTGAGCAAAGTGTTGAATACCTACGTCTGTGTAACGATTCCTATTCTTTGTCATAAGTGTCACCTACACTCTGTTTCCGATAATAGGAGGTTATCTGCGCCGCCTCTGCAGCTCCGAGGCCTTTTCCTGACTCTCCCTCCTGTGGCTTAACACTTTCCATCAAATTACATGTTGAGGGCTCGATGTAGAGAAGGAGAACTGCAGCTCAGCGGAGAGGAATTAAAGGACATTTTGACATCTGTGTTGTTGGTATGATTATAGGTAAAAAGGGCATAATCTTGGACAATAATCAGTATTGGTTTGGTTGCTAAAAAGAACACAGCCAGAATTAAATAGCACTCCAGACACTCAATCTGGATCATTCCTGGCTCAGATGTACGTTTTTTTTTTTTGTTGTTGATTATATGATGAAAAAAGCCACAGAAAATCCAGTTTGTTTCTGGAGGAAAATCAGACGTTTTGATCAAGTCGATTTCAGAGAGCGGCAGAGAATGAAAGAGAAATATTGTCTCCCCAAAGGCGTAGGGGAGAAGGGAGTTCCTTTCATGCCTCCACCTCTATTGTCCATCTGCCCCAGCAAAAGCGATTGTACTTGCAATTTTTTTTTCATTTCACATAGGCAAACGTGATTTGACATACAGTGTGCAGCTCCTCCTGGCCTGAGTATTTCTGAAAATCATTAACATAACCCGTCAAGGATGCTGGCTGGCTGTGTATGCTGCTGGGTCCAGCCCTTTTCAGCAAATATCAGACACACTCCCTACAGACAGACAGACAGGCGTCTTTGAACAGGAGGGGGAAAATAATAGAAACCCCCCAAACAGAGAGAGAGAAAATAAATGCATCATTACAGAACATTTTATTATTTTTTTTATTTCTCCTCTGGTGATTCTTTAAGTTTTTGCATTAAAATCAGCTCCCCTTTGACCAGCACGCTTAGTGCGATGTGTAGGTAGCATTCTAATTCATCTACTTACAATAATCTGCTTTGCAGCCGTTAAAAAAAATGTCACTAATTTCAATTAGGAAATAAGAACGATGTGAAATCAGGTTTAGGAAGTGTAGTAGGCCTGAAAATAAATGTGTTGTAGCTGTTGTAGTTTTTTTTTTTTTGGTTAGTGGATTTGAGATGAAGGTTTGGTGGTGGAGGGGTTAGGTCTCTTGGTTGGTTGGTGTGTGTGTGTGTGTGTGTGTGTGTGTGTGTGTGTGTGTGTGAAGGGGGGGTGTGGATTAGCCAGGCTCCCATAGACAAAAGGCAGATGGATTTGCACGGATCTGGCTTATTCAGAACGGGTGAAAAAAGGTCAGAGGGAGAGCGGCGGCCGGCTATTGTTTTCCACCACGATGACTGCTGTAGGAAACAAAGATCTGTCCCTCACCTCCGATTCATCCAGGGGCCTTTGAAAAAGTTCAGCCGAGGGTTTTTATCAAAAAACCTTCCAGCAAACAAGCACACAGGAACATAAATGCAGCAGCACATGTAACTACAGTGGATGCATCTGTGTGTAATATGCACACATAATATGCAAAATGATTTTACAATTTGATGCACTCACATCAGCAGGTGCACACTGGTACACACACACACCAACGCATATTCAAACACTCATGTGTGCACACTGCACCCACACAAATGCAAAGTCCTCACACACTTTGTTAAAACAAATTAAAAAAATGCTATAAAATACCAAAATGTTGCTGCTCAATATGGACTTTCATTTAAAAATATAACAGAAAGATTATTAATTTCACTTTATATGTTTTTTTTAATTGCCCTCGTATCTTTGCCAGACAACACAGTGTGAATCCATCTCTCGGTGATATCACACACAAATCAGGATGCTCCTCCAAGTTCAATATCGCTTGAAACATTTAAAGAAAAAAAATGTACAAAGTTTTCAGACAAGCGGTGCAAAGCCGCAGCTGGAGAAAATGCAAACAGCGGTGAATCCCATTCAAATGAATGTTATTACAATGTTACAGTGAGATGCAGCTGCACGAAGCCTGCCGACCGGGGCGTGCCGTCAATCACTGTCTAAACTCCACGGATGCTCCCATTGCACGGGCACTATTTGACTTTTGCTTGTCAATTTCTGAAATTTATTGAAGCATTTTCAAGACAAAAAAAATGCTCCACATGAATATGGCTGCAACAAATTATGATATGCAATATTAAAAAAAAAAAAAAAGGACTGTGCGTAAAATGTGCAGAACGCACTCCCCAGTACAACGGAGGAATGAGGAGAGAAGAGCAACAGCAGCAGACACTCATCATCTTTCGTAAAGATATTCAGGTTAAATGGCAGAGGGAAGTCAACGAGAAAACATTAGCATGCAGAACAACATAGAAATCCTACCAAAAATCCATGGTGAGGTAATGCAACAGACACCTCCTCCCGTGTCTATCTCCCATTCCAGTCCGGCTGCACCGACACCACCGACTCAGAGATGGCAACACACCGGCGACGAAGGCAGAGGAGGAGGAGGAGAGAGTGAGTGGGAGAGAGAGAGAGGGAGAGAGGGAGTTTCATCACCTCCCATCATCCCCTTTTTCTCCTTTGAAAAAAAAAAAAGTTCCCAGTTTCCTCTCATCCTCCTCCTTCCTTTTTTTCTGCCATTCGCTTCTCATCTGTTGCAAAAAAAAAAAATAGGAAAAAAATGCACCAACAGATCTCTGGTCTTTTCCTTGACGCAATTTAGTACACGCTCAGAGAAGAGAGGAGAGGAGGAGGAGAGGAGGAGAGGAGGAAGAGGAGCGGCAGCCTCCAACACTTCCACAGAGAGGAATGAGATGCTATTTTTTTTTCTGAGAGAGAGATTGAGAGAGAGAGAGAGACTACAAAGTGCACTGTGGGGCTCCTCCTTATATTCCTCCCATCCCTCCCTCCATTCCCTGCCTGTCTACAGCACATGTCACCTCCCCTCGTTGCCATGGCAACGGCTCCACATGTTGCCGACAGGAGGAGGAAGAGGAGAGGAAGAGGAGGTGAGGACAAGAGAGGAAAGGAAAGGAAAGGGGGTGGAGGGGTAGAAGGAAGGAGGCGAAAGGCAGGAGGAAGGGAATAAGGAGCGGCAGAGTGAACGGAAGAGGGGGAGAAGGAAGAGGTTGTGAGGAAAAGAGGTGTAGGAAAGGAGTCAAGAGGAGAGAAAGGGGAGCAGTGTGGCAAAAAAAAAAATCCTCCTTACAACTCATCCACACTCACGCTGAGCCTTAAAGTCTTGTTTTCCTATAAACAAATTCTGTCAGAGCGCCGACATTCACTCCCCTTTTGGAAACTGGAGGGAATATGTTCAGGCGTGATCGTCCCTCCACTGCTCCAGTCAACAACATTCCTACAACTAAACATTCCTCTTTGAGTAACAAGCAGAATTATCTCCACTGGCGCTCCTGTGTCTTCTATTTCAACTTGACTGTGACTTGTTAAGAGGATGTTTAGCATAGTTATAGGAAAACTCAAGCGGATATGTCAACAGCTGTGAAATGATACGAGCTGCTAACAGCGTATAAGGAAGTCATAGAACTAAAAAAGAGGGTGACATCAAGTCAGTCCAGTCATTATTGAGAAAATAACCGTTGACATGAACAATTGAATCAATCATATTCTCAGAAAATGCTTATTGTCATGTAAATGAATGTGGATCGTACTCACAACGAATACAAATACAGCCCTACAGATTCGTCGGAATTTAGCCCATCAACAAAAACAAAATGTCGGCCAACAAGTAACTGGAAATTGTCGTACAGAAATTCAAAATCTCTTCAGTCTGTGTGAGCTAATTTAGAAAGAGTGTCTCCATTATATAGTTAATCCATCAGAGGGCACAGACAAGTTTATTTTTTAATTGTAAAATATCCCTCTGAGCACACGGTAACAATTTAACAACTATATTTAAGAGCTCCTGCAAAGAACATCCTTTTTAATCTCAAATACTGATATCTCTATTGGCTACTAAAAATGAATATGGATGTTTATGTTCGATAAAGAAAGAGGGAAAACATATATTTCCCTCCCTCAATAGAAACTGAGCGGATTAGCCAACAATTTGCTGAAACTTGCATTTATTTTAACACAAAATTTAAGCAACAAGTGTGCCCACATTTGCTTTGAACAAAAAAATGAACGCAGGCTTACTTCAGTCTCATTGGACAACAAGTGCAATGTTCAAAAGAGGCTTTAAACCTCCTGAAACACTGTGTGTAACCTGCTGATTGAGAGCAAACAAAGGGCTCGACATTTAATCAAATTCATAAAACTGATTCCCCAGAAAATTCATAAGAATCCTTCAGTCTCTCTATTATTTGATTTTTGTACTTCTAGGAAGTTTATTTAGTCTCTTCAACACATGCTAGAAACAGAGCTGACTGACATTTCCCTTTTTGTCAAAAGTTAACAATCGTCCTTTTAGGTCAGCTTCACATATGGATGGATCTATATCTTTCCATCTCTATCCGTCTATGTATACAATCTATCGCAGTCTTCTTCTGCACAGAGAGAGTGCCGTTGACAGTAACAGTTTGTGCTGCTACTTAGGGAGGTGACCCACGCACGCACACACACACACACACACACACACACACACACACACACCATGGCCACCCCAGGCCTAATCAACAAATAGGGCTAATGAGTTATTAGCTGTGGAGAGTGGAGAAGGAGGCGCTGAGACCAATGAAGGACTAACAGCTGCAGCAAACACGGGAGGAGGGTTAGAGCATTAAGACAGGAAGGTGTGTGTGTGTTTAGATGTGGGAGGCAAAGACAAATAGGTGTTTACACTTTTACTTTCCATGCATGGATATATATATATATATATATATATATATATATATATATATATAACAATAATACATCTATCCGTATGCACGTCTGTTTAAAATTTAATGTGTATGTGGTTGTGTGTGTGTGAGAGTCTCCCATCGTACCAGTGTGTTTGCAGTTCAGCTTAGAAAAGAAAGTGAGGGGGTAAAGAGGAGATGCTGCCTAATGCAGATGACAAGGTCCTTCCTGGGGAGTGTGTGCGTGTGTGTGTGTGTGTGTGTGTGTGTGTGTGTGTGTGTGTGTGTGTGTGTGTGAGTGTTGATGGGGGGGGGCTCTTCAGTTTATCTTTCTATTCAACACCCCCCCACTCCCTCCAACTCCTTCACAGACACCCCCACACCTCCTTTTGTCCCCTTTGGCGACAGCTGGAGGTGGCAGGCAGTGAGGACCCTGCTCTGGTGTGTGTTGTGTGTGTGTGTGTGTGTGTGTGTGTTTTTTTTTTGGGGGGGGTGGGGGGAGACCAGTGCCTTTCAG
>CAKAOI010001166.1:7510-36490 GCA_916701655.1 Sebastiscus albofasciatus
GGATCTTTTCCAGCTTTTCCGCAGTGATTGAAGTGCGGGTGGGCTCTCTCTCTCTCTCTCTCTCTCTCTCTCTCACTCTCTCTCTCTCTCACTCTCATGGCACCAGTATGAGTGTGGGGGTGGCTGTATTATTATTATTTGTGCCAGGTTTTGCAGTGAACAGAAAAGAAGAGAAGTGAGAAGTGCTGTTATGATTATGGGGATTGTATTTGGGAGTGTTTATGGACAAAAAACAGGCTGGGAAAAGACAGAAGTGTGTCAGATATCAGGCCTGTGATTATATCATCTCCAGCAGTGTGTGGTTATAGCTTTGGAAGAGAGTATGAATGTAAAAAACCAGGAGAGTTCCAGATACTTCTTGATAAAAATGGTTTTTTTTAAGGGTTAACTTGTGGCAGCTCCCCTGAGTAGGATGTATGGCTCGTTTATAATGGAGCGTCCCAGGAGCAAGTGATGTTATCACGCCTCTAGCAAGTCATCGTGGCATGCTAGAGGCGTGATAACGTGACTTGTAACCATGCGGGAGTGACATTTTCAATATTTCAATATTTTCAATATCCAAAAGAGAGAGAACGTTGACTAAAAACAACCAGGATTTTTGATTTGCTCAAGTATGTTGACTAAAATTGAGCTTTGTAGCTGAATAAGAATTTCCCGAGTTGAAACAGATTTGCCTGTTTGGGCCAAAGCTTCAAAAGAAACAGCTTCTTTATAGACTTTTTTCATGGCAGACATTTGTGTTTTGTTATAGCAGGAAAAGCCCAGGTGTAATAAAACTTATAGGCTTTACTCCATTTAAGTGTCCAATGTAGTGTAGGCTATACGCAGCCAAGTCGCACAGCAGTTCATGAAATAGTCACAACATTTCATTACATTTTTCATTAAACTGATTTTTGTACATAGACACAAATTTAAATTTTTTTTGTAATGGTCAGCACAAAATCAGTTCGTATCCACGTAATTGTGAACCAGAAAGGATAAAGAGCGGCGAACGCCACGTAAGGAGGAGGTCGGGGGGATGGGTGGGTCAAAAAACACAGGACTTTCACCCATGAGACTGGTATTTGTGTCCTGTATGAAAACAGAAGTTAAAGTTGATTGATTTGTCACGTAACTTCCGTACTTAAGTTATGGCTCTTCTAGAGTTATTTTAACCTGAACCGCGATCTTTCCCTAAAGGTAACTAAGTAGTTTTTGTCACGTAACTTTTGTACTTAAGTTATGGCTCTTCCGAAGTTATTTAACCCAAACCATGATCTTTTCCTAAACCTAACTAAGTAGTTTTGTTGCCTCAGCCTAACCAAGTCGATCTTTTCCTAAACCTAACTAAGTCGTTTTATTTAGAAAAGACTGCAGCGGAAATTGACACGTGCGTCAAGTGTTGCTGGACATTCGTCAGAAAAAGCACGAAAAATACATTGTTGAAAGTTGGGCTGTGCGTTACGAAAAAAAAGGGAAATTCATGTTTATGTACAGGACTCAAATACACCACCTGTAGCTAATATTTTATTACAGCACACACACACACACACACACACAAACACACACACACAGTTACTCACAGCTCTGTCGTGGCGTTTTCATGTTAATGGATGAAGGGGTCAACAATCTGTCTGTTATGTAAGTATGTCATTACATTACCATCCTATTCAAACACACAACACCTCCTTCTTGTCCTGATTGTGTGTGTGTGTGTGTGTGAGTAATGCCTCAGGGTGGGTTGGCATGACGACAGAGCGTCCACTTCTAACAGCGTATCCAGGGAGAATTAGTCTCCAAGCACTGATGTGTGCACACACACAATCAAAGTTGATCTTCAGCATGTTTTATAAATTTAAAAGTTATTTTAAAAGATATTTTATGAGAAAAATAGACTTTTAAAGGATCATTCTGATGTTTTTTCACATGTTAGTTATTTTGCTAAACACACACACACACACACACACACACACACACACACACTCACACTCACACTCTGAGTCGCTGCAGTGGACAAGAGCTCTATTCCTGCTGTGTCAGTGTGTTTGTTGTTGCCGTGGCAGCCGATCAGGGATTCTCTGGCTGTGATTTAATTGGATCAGCTGACAGGTAATCGGGTCATGTGACTTGCTGTTATATAACGACAACATGGCTCGGGTGTGTTTGTTTACATCATCCAGTGACATAGGGCTACTCTATATAGACACACAGTGGTAGATTTCGTGGATTCAAACCAACAACCTGCTGCTCACAAACCTGCTGAAGAACTTGTAGTTCCTGATGCTATCTGCCGGGGGATGAGCCATTACAATGATTTAAAGGGTCATTTCTGTTATTTCAGGTGTAAGTGCCACTATGTCTATGTAACCTACTGTTTGTAAATTTCATTTCTAACCCTGACTCAGCCATGAAATTCAAGGAGTTTTAAGGATATTCTTTAAAGAAAATTAATTTATCAGAACCTACTTGTTACATCATAAGTGGTGCAATAAAAGGTACAATTGATAACATTGATAACATTCAGTCACTAGATGTCACATTCTCCCTTCCCTGTTCCATTGAAGTCACTTCACAACAAATGGTTGCCAGTTCATTGCACAACCTGTATGTTTTCTTTAGTGTATAATCATGAAATGAAAATAAGAGTCGTTGTGTTTTTGTTACCTTAGAATGAGCCGTTTATATCTACATAGGGAGCGGGTTCTCTTCACAGAGCTGCCCGCCATGTTTCTACAATAGGCCAGAACGGACAAACCACTGTGTGAACTTTTCCTGCTTGGGCCGGACTCGATAACGTTAATCGCTCCCCCCCCCGTCATTCCACAGGGAAACAAGACACAGTAAACCTCGGTTGGTCTTGAGGAGCTGCAGCATTTATTTCTACACAAACTGCAACTTTCACTGAACATTCACTGATATTCTCAGAGCTAAACTAACTCTGTCTTCTGCTCCGCTAGCTCACTGTTAGCTCACAACATCACACACATTTGCCACTGCTCTCTCTCTCTTGCTTCACCACTCACTCCCACATATTCTACACACTGATTCTGCTTTTCTCCAAATGACCTACGCTACTCCTACAACAGCTCTATATATGGCCATTTTCACGTTGACCACCATAGTTCTTCTACACGCTTCGTACACACAATCTGCAACCAGAAGTGCAGTGTTATACATCATATGGTAACTTGTCTTAATTGAATGTAACTGCTACAAACGTAGGCTATACGTATGCCATCAAAATAGTGATAAAAAAAAAATACTTGAATCTTTAACTGCTTCAGTAGAAATAGTCTTCAAAACAGTGGTTTTTTTGAGTGTTGGATACATTACACCAAGATTTTTCTTTTATTATAAATAAAATTATAATTTTAATTATATAATATTACCATTGATTTCTTTATCTGAACACTTTCAGCCTGAAACTTTCCACTCTTCTTATCCAGAGTGACTGGACTCAAACCTGAGTCTTTCTACAAACAAACTCCAGCTCCAATATGTAGTTCAACAGTCGCCATCCATAGAATTAACAGGAGCATGGATATAAAATCTAAACTCACAAATCACTACGGTTCTGAACATTAGAAGCAGCTCTTAGTGTTTTGCTCTTGGAGGGAGGAGAAGCTCTTCGGGCGAAGTTTGATTAGTTGGTCAGTAGCGAGTCCTGAAGCCGGAGAGCTCCAGCTTGTCGATGGCTCTCAGGTTGGTGAAGGAGCTTCTGATGATCCGACTGCTTGGACTTCCTCTCTTACTCAACCACTCCTTCCTGCGGAGGACACAGATGAAAGACGAAAGGGTAGAAATGATAATGTTCACATCTGTTCAACACAGTGAGACACTCGTGAACAGCGTCTTCTGATTACTTTTATCTGAGGAAGGTCATAGTTAGGGTAAGAATAGTTTGATTAAAATGACAAGTATCCAAATTTTACTTACATTATTAAAATCATTTCATACGTACATGCAGCTTTCCCATCATTAAAGTGACCAAACCTTGTCCTGTTCTTACAGTGCTGCAATTATTTTGGGACATTGTCTGATTATCAGGGATGGAAAATACAGTGGACCAAAGAGTTGGGCATACGGACTGGCGTCATTAGGGGACAAAAATGTAGACAAAAATAAAAAATGAGAAAAAAATCAAATAAACACAACCAGCCACTCAGGGGTCAAACCAGCGTCTGAACAACCAGGGGCATGATGGGAAAAAACAAACATTCCTGCAGCTATATTTAACCCTGAGAATCAAAGTGAGTTCTGCAGCAGAAAGACTCAGTTTTACTAACAACTGACTGATGATTTTGATGGTGTGTGTGAGTGTAGATTAGAGGAGATTTCAGGGGATCAGGGTCACGTCCGTGTAGCTGCACTGACTGAAGCTCAGCCAGAGAGAGAGAGAGAGAGAGAGAGTGAGCAAGCAAGAGGGGGCGGTGGACAGAGAGAGAGAGAGAGCTGTCCTACTTTTTTTGGCAAAAAACTTCTCCATCTACAGTCGACTGATCTGCTCTGACCTATCCTCTACTGTACACACACACACACACACACAAACACACACACACAAAGCTTAGTGTTAAATCTCCAGCAGCTGGATGGTTGTAATCTGCTGCCATTTTCCTATAAAACAACACACTGATTCCTGTGATCCACACGCACACATGGTTGAACTTCTATACTTGTGAGGACCCCAATTGACAATACATTCCCGAGCCCCCAACACTAAAAAGGATAATTCTACTTTACTACAACTTACTAGGACTTGTTTTTGTTTTGTACATCATTCCCATCAGTAAGCTCATTAAATGTGCCTTAACGGTCGCTAATAGCCTCATAGATGTTTGATTGTTAAAGTGAAAGTGAAACTTAAAAGCAATATGTTCTAACACGTTTTAAAATGTAAAATTACATTTTGAACACAAACGAAACCACTTCGCTAAGTTTAAGGAAAACATTGTGTTTTGGCTTAAAATGACTACATGTGAAAAGTGAAAGTGAAACTTAGGCTGCGTTCGAAAAGTCAAAAAATTACGTCTTAACGTCTTTTTAACTACTTTTCCTTGACCTCGGTGGAAAATGTAATGAGGTCAAGGAAAGATGAGAAGGAGAATTCAGAAGGACTTAGGAAAAGACAAACGTGGTGTTAAGAGAATCCAACTGCACTTTCACTAGACTCCGTGATTATGATGCGACGGCGACGGATGCTAGTGACGCGGGTCTGCCGTGGTGAAACTACAATGTTCTGAAGATGGACTACAAAAGGCGTTGCATTCCCCCGTGCATTTTTAAATAGGTTATTCAATGACAGGCTGCTTCATCTGCGGTGTGTGAAAGAGAGATACCACAGGTCCTCCTGCTGCTGGAACACTCTATCAACATATAATAAAGGATTATCTGACCTAACGAGGACAACCAGTGAATAATATCACTTCATTACCAAGGTAAGAACTGAAATAAACAGAGGAATGTATGATTAATATTGAGTTCATTGTTTGAGTTATGGAGAAGGTGTGGGACCATATATGTGATATTTATTTATGTTGATTATTTGTTAATTTATTGTTTACTGTTAATTTTATTTGTTATTCTTGTTTTGTTTTTTATTGAGGTATTTGTTACATGTTCGAAATAAATAATTAATTAAAAATAAAGTGAAACAAAATGGTTGTCACTGTCCACTCATATTAAACATGAATCCCAATTAGTGTATGAGCATATGAAAATAATATGCAAGATAAGCATATCGTTTGTTATCAGGAATGGCTGAATGGTGTGTCGCTTTAACGTCCTCATTTGTGTAGAAATATATGCTGCAGCTCCTCCAGACCACCAGAGGTTTATCGTGTCCTGCTTCCCTGCTGCTGAGTGGAGTGACGGCGGGGGTTAACTCCGGAATGAGGAACGTTATCGACTCCGGCCCAGGAGATCAAACCTGCGGTGTCTCCCCTGTTCCTTCTGACCACGGTCGGGAGGCTGAGGCAAGAAAAGTTTACACTAGGATCAACGTCGGCCGGGCCTTCCAAGCATGTGAAATGTATGGTGATATTGTGTTTTTAGCTGACTAATATTGCTAACGTTAATCAACATGATGCCTGTCAGTCGCGTTCAGTCTTGTGTGTGTCGCCTCACAGTTTTGACCGATGCTCTCTCGCGTCTATCCTAACCTTAACTATTCGAGATCAATGCCTATCCTTAACTATCTCGCGAGCGTTTCCCCAGCTTAGCGGGTTCCCTTCTAGACATTACCGAGCACAAGCGCGAACAACAGGACACGGACTGTCGTTGACTTAACGGCCACAGGCGTCACTGTTAACGAGCAATTTCTGATTCTTACATAGAGTCCCTTTAAAGGTTTTTATTTGGGGAGTTATTCCTTATCTGAATGTATGGTCTAAGAACAGAGGGTGTCATCTGCTGTACACATTGTAAAGACCCTTGAGGATCATTTGTGATTTGGATATTGGGCTATAAATAAAATTGACTTGACTTGTTTTTTTCACACCACGACTTGTTTCACTTTTAGTTTCAGTTCCTGCTTTGTTTTTTATCAGTCTCTCTTTCTTTTCCTACATCCTTCACTTTTTGGAAGCTGCTTGGCTCTCTGGGGGTTTTCTTTTTTCTCAGAGGAAAAAAAGGAAACCACCCACTTGTTCACCTCCTACAACCAGCTCTCACTCTTTCTCTCCATCATTTCTCACTTCCATCACACTCCTTCCCTTTTCTCCATCACCTTCTCTCCTCCCTCTCTTCATTTTTTCTCCCCTCTTTCCATCCTCCATCTCTCCAGTCTCCCCTCCTACATTTCTCTCCCTGACACCTCTTTACCTCTATCCATTATTATTATTTCACCCCTCCCTCCCTCCCTTTCTCTGCCCAGAGGAACAGCTGATCCTGTTTCCCAGGCCCTGCAGGAAGTGAGGTCGTGGTGAAAGTGGAGTAGACAGGAAGGACGTGAGAGTGAGATCACGGAAAGGATCTCTAGAATGGAAGGAAATAGTAGTGTGTGTGTGTGTGTGTGTGTGTGTGTGTGTTTATTCATTGTCTTCAATGAAAGCGAGTGTTAATCAGCTTGAGTCACAGCGAGGTTAACAATGATTTATTAGCTATTCAATTAAACCAAATCAGCTTGTATTTCCTTCGATTATTATATCAAACTCTCATTTTTGTTCTTGGATTCTATTTTCAAAAAGACTAAAACGTAGCATTAGAACTGATAATACAGAAAATAATACTCTTCTTCATATCACAGCATTGTGAGCCTTTACTTCAACATGTAAGTTTTAAAAACAAATTTCATCACACTTCATGGAAAAGTAGTTCACACTGCTGTTTGCCTCACTACAGTGACCTGAAGCTAAGCAGTGTTGGTTTTGACTCCCTGTAGGTGTCAGGTGGACGGGGGTTTACCCTTGAAGGTTGATTTACCATAAACAACGTAAACATTGTCCAAACCCCCCACCCCCCACCCCCAAATATAAGAACCAAAAGAAAAGAAAAAAAAACAAAAGCAGAAACACAGATTCCATCCAACATGCAAATGAGAAGACAAAATGTGAAAATAAAATAAATTACAAATATGAAAGTGTTGAATACCTTTCCTCCCTCATAAAACGATTGCCGATATTTTGATTTATTTGAAATTTACATTGTTGACATCCATGTTCAGGGCCGGTTTAAGGCATAGGTCATATAGACGGTCGCCTAGGGCGCCACCTTCTGGGGCGCGCTGGTCACCCTCTAACTAATTATAAAAGGCCGGTGGGCGCCCTTTCTCATTTTCTGCTTTGAGGTAACAAATGGACAAATAAATAACAAAATAACTAACTACATAAATAAATAAATACACTTTTCACCCCTGTAACTCTTTTTGTAGTGAAACTGACTAAACACTTTTAAGCCAAAGATATCAGGGGCCAATTGTTTATTCATATTATAATGAATACAGTTATTATATGAAAATAAAAATTGAGTCCTCTCAATCACTTAAATTATTCAATCGTGAATAATTGCATCATTGTCCATAGTTAATCGCAATTAATCGCAAATAAATCATACATTTTCTATCTGTTCAAAATGTACCTTAAAGGGAGGAGTATTTAATACTCTTATCAACATGGGATATGCTTGCTTTATGCAAATGTATGTATATATTAATTATTATAAATCAATTAGGAAAAAACTAAACAATGACAAATACTGTCCAGAAACCCTCACAGGTACTGCATTTAGCATAAAGAAATATGCTCAAATCATAACATGGCAAACTGCAGCCCAACAGGCGACAACAGCTGTCAGTGTGTCAGTGTGCTGACTTGACTATGACTTGCCCCAAACTGCATGTGATTATCATAAAGCGGGCATGTCTGTAAAGGGGAGACTCGTGGGTACCCAGAGAACCCATTTACATTCACTGATCTGGAGGTCAGAGGTCAAGGGACCCCTTTGAAAATGGCCATGACAGTTTTTCCTCGCCAAACTTTAGAGTAAGTTTGAAGCGTTATTTAACCTCCTTGTTAACAAGCTAGTATGACATGGTTGGTACTGATGGATTCCTCAGGTTATTTCTAGGTTCATATAATGCCAGTATCTTCACTAGCTTTAAAACTGAGCAAGCTACAACTGAAAAATCTGAAGTTTCATTAATGCGTTAAAGAAATTAGTGGCATTATTACCACATTAACTTTGACAGCCCTATAAAAATGAAAACCACTGTGATGTCTGATGTGTGTTGCGGTTTATGGGGCTACGGTAAGGGTCTGGGGTGTTAAATATCATGTCCATGACTAGCTAGCAGTCTTATGTTGTAATGTAGTTATGGTAACAAAGACTGCTGTGCCTCTGTTACCATGGAGACCAAAAGGAAAGCTGTTATATGTATCACTCATTTATATAAATAGTACAAAAATACTAAAATATCAAAATACCGCCATATATATGTATATATCCACAGTATATATATATAAAAATAATGATAATAATAATAATAATCATAATAATAATAACTATGTGGTAATAATAAGGGAGGAATTAAAAAAGCTTTGGTTCAGTAAACTCCACCCGCCTGGTGCAGCAAGGAGATGAAAACAAACACCAAAAATGATATCATTGTTTAACACTTGTCAAGTGTGTGTGTGTGTATGTGTGTGTGTGTGTGTGTGTGTGTGTGTGTGTGTGTGCGTGGTAAGAGAGCAGCAGATCCCTGGAGGCCGTGATGTCATCTAAAATAGACGTCCACACCCCGGTGACATCACTCCCGCCGGACAGAGAGGACGTCAAAACAAAGTCGTCCACGGCCTCAGCTTCATGATTAATTTTGGGTTATTACCATGACTGTGATTCAGTGAGGGGAAGAGACAGACCGGGGTCAGTGAGGAGGGGAAATATGTGTTTGTGATGTGCTCATGAACTGGTTGATGATCAGGTCATTCGGTAAGTAATTGAAGTATTTGGACTGAATAGAACAATGTGACAAAACACAGTTGGAAGTTAAGGAGGAGGGAAACCTGCACAGACTGCGGCTCTCTGTCTGTGACGTCAACTGAACTGAAGCGCAGACTGGACTGTTATGTTGTGAAGGTAAAGAGCGTCATCTAGTGGCTGAGCAACTACGGGCATTTTTAAGTCCCAGCAATGACATTTTAGGATTTAACATTTGCAGTGCAATGCTTGATAAATATATGCACAGTGTTATTACCCATCTTGACATAAAAATAATGACTACATAATGTGATTTAAAGGTCACATATTGTAAAAAGTGAGATTTCCAGGTCTTTTACATTATAAAACAGGTTTAAGTGCTTTATAAATACTGTTAAACTATCAAAACGCCCAATATACGGAGACATACACACAGCCCGTATTCAGAAATTGTGCGTTTGAAACAAGCTGTCCATTTGTGATGTCACAAATATACAATATTTAGACCATTACACAGTTTTAAACGTAAACATTCTAAATATGTCCCAGTTTCTTTCCTGTTGCAGTGTATGTGAATAACATCAGCCAACAGGAAGTAAACATGGACCCAAACTGTTGCCTAGCAACGCAATTCCGTTCCGAGTGTTTCAACCAGAGGGTAAATACAGGTATATTCAGGGTTACAGTACAAGAAAAATAATGTGTTTTTTGAACATTACAGCATGTAAACATGTTCTATTAGAAACACATAATACAAGTATGAACCTGAAAATGAGCACGATATGGGACCTTTAATAAAATGTATGATGTATTTTATGGGTCCAAAACCCACTTTTCTGATCTGGTCTCAATGTTGAGAAACGTAAAATGAGCTAATTCAATTATAATAGGACATCATCTCAAATGGAATTGTTTCATATACTGTACATATTACTTTACACCATATTGAAGTATTTTTTTGTTTACAAATATTTGATGATTTCAAAATAATCCAGTCACACACTTCACGACATTGAACAAATACCATAGTAACAGATTTATTCAAAGCCAACCAAATCTAGTTTCCATGGAAACAAGATCAAGAAAAACAAGGTGAAGATCATCTTTTCTTCTGAAGTATTAATTATGTGTCCTTACCATACAGCTTAGTGATTGTGTATTTTGAACTACATTTAAAAAATAACTTAATATTATTGTTAAATTCATGTATATTAGTCATAATATAACATGTCAGTAAGGACATTAGACATTACAATTGCAATATCTGTCATAAAAACAATATATTTTATATATTTTTTGTGTATGAAAACAGACATCTATGGTTACTATCTACATTTTTGAGTGTGCAGAGAAAATCATGAAATCCCCTATTTTCTAAAAAAACGTTATATCAATATTTACAATGATGTACAAAGCTTGATGGAATTTAAATGTCTTAAAAATATTTTAGAACATTATTGTAATGTTGCGGTAAGGACATTTAGTGAGAACAAGTGATGAAAACTATAAAACATAAACATGTTACAGGTTAAAATCTTAATCACTATATATATCATTTTGTGTACCTGTTTATATGTATTACATACTCTGATGGTTCAAATTCATGGAGGTTGATTTTTTTTTTTTAATTTTGGGAGAGTCAAAAGTGACCGTAGTTGCAGAAACAACCATAAATTAAAAAAATAAATAAAAAATAACTACATAAATAATAGTAATAATAATAAAATAAACAATCCAAAACACTTCCAGACATAATAACATTATGTCAAAGTTCTGAGTCTACATATAAACTAAAAACTGAAGATAAGTACAATAACACAATCAGTACATTTTAAGTAACAAAAGCTGTTTTAAGTACAGTTTAAACTCAGATTGGGGGGCGTGCAATACATAGGGATGTGCAAAATATGTCTTATTTATTGATAGATGATGGACTTTTGCTGTTGTCTCTGTTGTTCTGTGTTTTAATTGTGTCTACATTATGTTTAGTGTTTACTGTGCTATACCACAAATGGTCCCCTTTGGTGTTTTATGTTGCAGTATAACTTTGTATACTCACATCTCCGCCACCCTGTCAGCAGGACCCTGGACCTGTCCATCCACCGACCCACTGCGGGTGTTCCTCACCCAGCCGACCAGACCGAGCCGCAGGCCCTCCTTCTCCGTGTACTGCAGGGATGGAGGGAGGACGGGGTTAATGTTATACATACTTGTACAGACTAAATGATATCAGAAGAAGTCACTGAACTTGCACCACAAAGAACTCATCTGCACTAACAAGATGCAACACTAATCCACATGCACTCTGGTCTAGTCTAATGCATTACCTTTCCTTTTTGTTTTCTGCTCGGAGTTATTGAGTTACCTTCTTACATAATTTCATGATCCATATTTGACATGGTTCTTAGAGCAACATAGCCTCTAAAATGCCTCTATAGCCTGTTAAGGTGAGAAAAGATGTGTCTCATGGAATTGGTGTGCACAGAGTCTGAATGAGAAGTCCGAACAGGACCACGGGGGCTGAGGCAGACATGCTGCAGTATAAAGGCAGACAGGAGGTTAAACATACACATACATGCAGACTAAACAACATAAACCAAAATGACAATGAAAGCGTGTAAAGGTTTAGATTTTGTTAGCTGGTCTGAAAAGCTCGGTCCAGCTCTGACGTCCTCCTTTCTGGTCTCAGGTCTGTGAAATCGAAGAAAGCTCGAAGGGCTCTCTTGATGCCATTCGAGTCTGCATTTCCACACAATTCATAGTTTTCCAATGTTAAAAATAGTAATCCGAAACCATAAAAATACAAACAAAAAACAGTGGTGGAAAGTCACTCAGTACATTTACTAAAGTACTGTACTTAAGTACAATTTAGAGGTACTTGTACTTTACTTGAGTATTTCCATTTTATGCAGCTTTTTACTTCTACTCCACTACAGCTCAGAGGGAAATATTGTACTTTTTACTCCACTACATTTATCTGACAGTTTTAGTTAATTTACAGATTGAGATAGTTAATACAAAATATGATTAACTAATAAATCATGATAAATATACAGCGAGCCGGTCATTGTTGCGGAATAAACCGTTGGGGTTTATTTCATAACAATGACCCGCCTGCTGTACATTATCCCGCATTATTACACACCTACTTACTTAAGGAACCAATCATTTGACACAAAAACAATCCACCAGAGTCTGACATCAGAACTGCGTCCATAGCAACAGTCTGTTATACATAGCAACAGTCTGTTATAAAGAAATAACAGATCATAGAACGACGTGATTGACCAATCAGAATCAAGCATTCAACAAAGCCGTGTACCAGGAGTAAAAAGCTAACGTTAGGCTAAAGAGTATACACAACAGAGCTGTAAAGGCAGACGAGTCGGCGTGATGACGTTTAGTAGTCTCATTTAGCCACGGCTTTTTTAAGACACGTAAAAGCTTCAAAATTCACGAGTGGGATATTTATTGACGAAAAAAATCATGTGCCTCTGTGTCCTCCGTTGTCCTCCGGTGCTCCTAACAGCACCTTCGTTTGTGACGCCGCCGCCATTGTGAAATCTGGTGAAGGAATGCCAAGTTCCGGTCACATGACCAGAGCACAGCCAATAGGAATGCTCTCTCAATGAAATGACCTGTGATTGGTCAAAGTCTCCCGTCAAAGGCTAGATTTTCTAAAGCCTGAAAACAGAGCCATGAGGAGGAGCAGAAGTCTAGTTTTCTCTCAGAACACTTGAATTACAATATGCTGAAAGGTTATTATGGAATTTTTGCCCAATGATGCCAAAAATATACTGCCTACTGCCACTTTAATCACAGACCTTATTTCAGGCATCTTACTAAAAACCCATTCAAAAAACCCTTTGACTCATTTCTTCAATTTTAGCTCTCTATAATATAGATTAAGCTACCCAGCAGTATATAAAGTAATCAAAATGAGCTCCAACTTAACCAGCTGCAACATTAAAGTGATGAACACATTAATGCATCAACAATTATCCAACTGTATGATATACATTTTTCTGAAATGGGCCACTCTACATAATGAGTATGTTTACATCCTGTACTTTAAGTGTATTTTAATGTTAATACTTTTATTTATGTAATATTTTGAATGTAGGACTTTTGCTAGAGTATTTCTACACTGGTGTTTACTACTTTTACTGTGTACTGAGTACACGATCTGGACACTTATTCCACCACTGACAATAAGTGAGGTTCCAGTGCTCAGACACCATTATAAAGGAATTTCACTCTCTGAAGAAGACTGTTATATGGTCGAATGCTCCAGAAAAAGCTAGTCAACCTTAACCTGAGAAGATGTGACCACAGATGAGATCATTTATTAGAATAATAAAGTGTCACGATGCATGAAGTGGTGCTGAATTGTGTCGGCCTCAGCAGCGCTCTGGATCAAGCGTAAATGTAAAAGAAAATCAGTGTCCCACAACTTCTTAAAGGTATAATATGTAACCGTTGTCGGTGAGGATAAAAGCAGCAAATCAGAGAAATAAAACCTTATTGCTGAGGCCCAGAAACGTCTCGAACACAGAAAAAAAGAAAATCCAAGCAGAGGGCTGCAGGGTCTCTGTAGATACAGACACCACCACACACCTCTAGAGGGTCAGAAATGATGATTGAGAGGGATTACTTTTCACTCGCCTCTTGTGGGACATTTCAAGCACTCTTTGGGGGCCTCTGGTGGCCATGGAGGCCCTAAGCAAGCTTTTAGTTCACTCATGCGTCAGACCATAAAATGTCATTGTACATTAACAGTGGAAACACAATGAAGAAGCTGAATGATGAACTGAAATGTAGCTTTGGTGGCAAAGTGGCGGCACAGGAAACAAATACTCACCATTCTGAAACAGACTCCTGTCAAAATTAAAGAGAGAGAGAGAATGACTTAAAATATGTATCAGATTACTGTACTGCTAAAACTCTGATTGCTAATGGGATAAATGTGCAACATGTGAGGAGTCAGAGATGGATAATAGGGAATTGAAGTTACATGTGAACATTTATCCTTGAAGATTGGGTCAAATGTAGAGAATTGTGTGTTTCGAAAAAAATGAAATTTAGAACTGCAATCTGAGTGTAAAGCAGGAAATGTGCTTGTATTTTAGCAGAATTAGTTCAGGGAGTTGGTACATGATGTTGTGGTCATTGTGTCAGACAAAAAAAAAGCAAAAGCAGAAAGAAAACAAAAAAAAAACAAACAGTGAGGCCAAACAAAAACAAGACAAAACTGAGGTAAAATTATAACACTTTTAAAACAGTACAATAGATAAAAACAATAAAAAAACAATCAATTAAATAAATACAAATAAAAAGAAAAAACCTCCCATGAAAACTGATATGAAAAATGATAAAAGACCTATATGTATATGTAACTTTCTATAATAAATGTTCCATTGACTAAAGCAAACAGCTCATCCCAGCTTTGTCACACCCCTTAACGTCACTTTAGGTTCAGGCAACAAAACCACTTATACCCCTTTCACATCGAGGACTCAACCAGGGTTGAACCAGGGTTGGTTGTGTATATGAAAGGTTAACCCGCGTCGATCGACTTGCCTTTGCGACCCAGGTCGAGAGGTGGGTCAGACCAGGGTCGGACCAGGGTCGATTTTGATGTAAATTGCACGGACTAGGGTTGCTGACAGACAGGGCGGGACTAACTTATTCGGTTGCAAATGAGGGTGCACAGTCCGTGACGTAACCGCCACAGGTCGCCGTGGCTCATAAACAAAGAGACATCGAGGTTCGGGAGCTCCTGACCGTCCGCGGTGAGGAAGAAAAAAGCGGTAGATGACGGTACGGTGACGGACAACATAGTGTGACGTTAAACAAGCATAACAAGGCTGCTGAATGAAGGAGGCATCCACCGTTACGTTACACGGAAACACACTAACACAACTAATTCTTAATAATATCTAACACTTGAGCTAATTGGTATGCATTGCTCCCGGGTTGTGACCCAGGGTAGGTTAACCCTGGTCATTGGTGTGAAAAGGGTATTAATTAGGTTTAGGAACAAACTACATGGTTGGGCTTAAAACTGTTACGTTTGTAGAGTGAAAGTGAAACTGACCGTTGTGAACATGGGACATGAACGAATAGCTGATGGTAACGTGAAAGTGAAACTTAACGCACGGGACACGAACAGCGATCTCCTGGATGAAAGCTTTGTGTTTGTTGGACCCATCCACCTCCCTTCCTGCCCACACGGTGTGTGTCTTTTTGCTCTATAAACTATATCACCACACTCACTCCTGGCACATTTTCTCTGGGCATTTAGGCTACTATTGCCACAGATGGGTTTACATTGTAGTTAATGGAAAGCCAGGTGTGTCTCATACCGGCGCTAATGAGGGCTTTGTGTGGTGGTATTAAACACTGATGGCTGTGACAAAGCGCTGGTATTTGACGCCATGGGAATGAGAACAAGCTGTGTATACTCATAATAATAATTAAAGCTACAAGCAGCGATGAATGGGTCCTAGCCCCTTGTGCATGTCTGGGGTACTGGCAGGACGCCGATTGACGCGTCTGTTCATTTCATGACCGTTGGACACTGCGCTCACAAGTTAGCTGGTATTTCTTGCGTGGAGTGTGTGACGTTGGAAATGACGCATTGCAAATTTTTGTACCACTTCCTGTCATGTGGCGCTAGAGAACACCCACTAATTATACACTATGTTGCTGTATATCCTGGAGATCACACCATGTAAATCACATGTAAATTGGATGATCTTTGTCACATAAGGCAGACTTCATCTTGTCAGTAGGTGGCGCTATGACTATAACTAAAAAACATGGAACATGGAAATTGCCCGCCTTGCCACGGCAACACTGTTCTACGAACACCCAAAAGCTTTGCAAGTTACCATCATGAAGGATCTATGACATCATTGTTTGAGGTATGGACTATTCCTTTGCAATTTAGAGCCACATTTGAAACAAATCCGATAATCCCTCGAGGAGGAGTTTGAAAACGTTTGAATAAAATGCATGAAAAATGCAAAGCATTCAAAATGGCCGACTTCCAGTTGGGCGGAGCTAATGAAAGCCGATGGGAAATATGTCCGAAATGATGAGAGCAATGTGGGTACCAAATTTCGTGAATATTGGTGCCTCTATGTTCCAACTAACGCCTTCCACGCATAAGGGGGCCCTATGGAGCCCCCTAAACACGCATGAACCCAATCGCTGTATATTCTCCTATTGTTCACAGGTTTTGATGTATGCGCCAAGTTTCAATAATCCTGAGGCTGCAGGAAGTGAAAGGGCAGTGAGTTCCTGTCCCGCCTGCAGCAGCAGCAGAGCTGTGCTCGGTCCTAAATTAAGCAGCAGCAGCAGATCAGTTTACAGCCTCGGCTCACAGAGCAGAGCAGAGCAGAAAAGAAGAAGAAGAGGAGGGAGGAGAGTTAAACATACAGACCTTGAACGTCACCGAAGATCTCAAAGTCCACCGACACCAGTTTGGTTCCTGCTAATTCACCTTCAGACATCGTGAGAGAAAAACAAAAACTGTCCCTTTAACAGCAGAGGAGGGTAACCGTTAAGGTTAAAGAACGGGTGAATACCCCCTGTGCTCTGTCTCTCTCTCTCTCTCTCTCTCTCTTCACCACTCTGCACCAACATGGTCATGTCTTTCTCAGATTTTTTAAAGGGAAACCTCACCATATGAGGATGCCCAGTCTGTGCTGATGATATCTGTAGTTCATTAAACTACAACTACAAATACTATGTTGCTTTTCATATTGACAGGTATTAGTGTTCTCTTGCACATTGAACATACATCCACCCATGTTAGGCCGATTGCGTCTCAGTGTCGACACCCTTGGCTGCGTTCTGGCACCAGAGAACCAAATATGAGCCGGGTCTGACCCAGATATGGCTGATAGATTTGGCTCGGTAGGTTTTAAAGATGTGAACCCGGGCTGGGAATCAGCTTTGGTTCAGAGGTCACAAATACACTTCAATTCTGGTATTTTCTTAACCTTACTGTTATGTTTTGGGTCCATTGGTAACATTGACATATCATCACCTTTTGAGTTGAACTTGTTAGAAAGCAGTTATTTATTTAGACATCTAGCAGTAACAGAGCAACATGCATTAGGAGTCTTTGTGTTTGTGTCCACCTGATGAATATAAGTCCAATATTCTCTCTCTTTTAGCTCTGTTTTTGGTCTCCGCCAGCTCCTGAGAGAAATATCTGTCTCTTTAGCTGCTAAACGCTCCACTATGTTCACCAGCTGTAGTCTCTAACTGTGTCTGTCTGCTGTTTGCTGCTGAGCAGGTAGTGTTCAGTTGCTTTTTACAGCTTTTTCTCTGAACATGACACTCTGAGAGCGGTGAGAGTGAACCAGAACAGTGAAGTTGTGGGGCGGACAGATAAACAATGAGCAGTATTCATCATTTAAAAAGGGAAACAGGAAGACCGAGGAAGGCAGACATACAAGCCGTTGTTATGATGCGTACATGAAACAAAGTAGCATCTGCCGACCATTTTCACACCACTCTCACTCACCACTTAGCTTCATTCCAGACGGCCATGTCGCTGTGAAAATATCCGTGTATTGGAATGTATATGAAATATGATTACAAAGTAATTTTTTATAAATGGTCACTATATCCTGACAGTAGTGCATGAGACAGGTAATCTGAAAAAAATCATGTGCCTCTGTGTCCTCCGGTGCTCCTAACGGCATCTGCAACATTTCACAGACCGGAGGAAAACAACCAATCAGAGCCGAGTTGGAGCCTTGTCGTCTCTGAGCAGCTGTCAATCACTCGCGAACTCCGACCAAACGGTCAAATTACACAGCGCTGATCAAATATGAATCAATATTCTGTTACTGTAATGCCTATTTGCCATGTAAAATGTTTTCAGAAACATTTTTTAGTGTACTGTTTAGCTGTAAAATGAGAAAGTTTGTGACCCGGCAGCCATGTTGAGATCTGCTGAGGAAATACCAAGCACCGCCCACCAGCCAGAGCACAGCCAATAGGAACGCTCTCTCTCTCTGAAATGACCTGTGATTTTCTAAAGCCTGAAAACAGAGCCATGAGGAGGAGCAGAAGTCTAGTTTTCTCTCAGAACACTTGAATTACAATATGCTGAAAGGTTATTGTGGAACTTTTACCCAATGATGCCAAAAATATACTGCCTACTGAAGCTTTAAGTTTTCAATATCAGTGTCACAGAAGGTGTGAATATGGTGCATCTATCTCCCTTTGGCTTCACTGACCAGTTGCGCCAGATTCAGGCTGCTGGAACAGGAAAGGTCAAAGGATAAAGATGTCTTATAATGACCTCACTGTATACTTCAGATAAATAATGAAGTTAGTGAGTGAACTGTTTTCATAACTAACAGAATGTAAATATGAACCAATTAAAAGTCAGAAATATGTTCAATACTTGAACTGTCCGCTAGATGTCAGTCAGACCTCACTGAATCCAGCAGGGGCTCTTCAGCTCACACACACACACACACACACACACACACAGTTCACATACTCTTGGATGACTATATTTGTGATGTCAATTTGAATATTGACATCCTGGAAACTGAATTTTTTTTTATTAATTAAATTTCCAGAAAATGAGGATTTATTTTCAGAAAGTGACGACATTTTTAAAGTGAGGACATTTAGCAAAGTGAAGACGTTTTTATAAATGAAATATTTGGAAAGTGGGGACATTTCATGCAGTCCTCACTTTTACCTCGGTTTAAGGGTTCGAATTTGGTTTTTAGGGTTCATATATCTGGAGGTCAGAGGTCAAGGGACCCCGTTGAAAAGGGTCATGCCAGTTTTTCCTCTCCAAAATTTAGTGTAAGTTTGAAGTGTTATTTAACCTCCTTGTCGACAAGCTAGTATGACATGGTTGGTACAGATGGATTCATTAGGTTTTTTAGTTTCATATGATACCAGTATCTTCACTCTAGCTTTTTTAAAACTGAGCCAGCTACAACCTAAAAATCGCACGTTGTGTTAATGCGTTAAAGAAATTAGTGGCGTTAAAACAAATTTGCGTTAATATGTTATCGCGCTAAATTTGACAGCCTTAGTAAATATGAGAGGAAATGAGGGTGAGCATTTAATATAAGAAGCTGTGAAGTTGATCATATATTTATTTATTCTATATACAGTACTATATGTACTGTATATACTGTATATGTGTGTGTGTGTGCAGACCTTCCAGGAAAATACTCGGCAACCAGACCATCACGTCCCTCTTTAAACCCCTTTAATACCACAGAACACACTGTAATCTCCAACCCCCCCCCTCCCCATACACATACACACACTGAGAACATTCAACAATTAGGGCAAACACACATGCTCTAACACCCCCCCTCTCTCACTCACTCACACACACACACACACACACACACACACACACACACACACACAGTAATGTACAGTAACAGTGGACTAATCTGAGCGAGTGTCAAAACAAACACCGGGAGCTAAAGAGGCTGTAAATCCAACACACTGCTCACATTTCTGCTTCAACAGTGTGTTCGTCTGCGCTCACTGGAAACATCGAAACAAACCTGACACTGTGCTTTTTGCACAGGACTCTGCAAAGATGCGCAAAACCTGAAAACTTCCGCAAATTGTTTTCTGGTGATCACCTTGTTCCTGCACTTCAGTAAATATCTGATCAGTTTTCATAATCTAATATACAGCATGAAGGACTGCCACAGCTGGAAGAAAATCAGAGACATTCTTCTTCTCTGAGTCTCTGTCACATCGGAGACTCATCTCAGAATCAGAATCAGTTTTTCCAGTTCTTACACATTTACAGATGAAAGAAAGACACTGCAGGCTTCGGTCAGAGTAAACAGCAGCTGAAATGCTGATGATGGGATGAGCAGAGCTGAGTCATGTTCTAATGAAGCTGAGTCATGGTTTTGTTCTGGCTCGGTGTGACGGCTTTAACCTTGACTTCTGCATAACCTGTAGACACACACACTTCTGTAACTCATCTTCAGCCAAAAGCCAAAAAGCTCCAGTTTAGCACATACACGTCACATACTGACGCTCTGTCAGGACCCCTTGGCGTCACCATATGGCTGCAGTAAACACATGGTCAACATTATGAATTCAAACAAAACCACTTAGTTAGGTTTAGGAAAAAACATCAGGGTTAGGGTTAAAATGACTACGTTTGTAAAGTCAAAGTGAAACTTAACGCAGGGGACATGAACAGCGGTCTCCTGGATGAAAGCCCTGTGTTTGTTGGTGTTTCGTAACTGCCGTTAGTACGGAAGTTATGTAATAAAACTAAGGTAAAATAAGTCAATGTTGACTTGGTTTCCCACGGGACACTAACAGCAGTTTCCTGGGGGAAAGTCCCGTGTTTGTTTGACCCATCCATCTTCCACTCCCACACGCCCTATGCTGACATTCACGCTCTTTACACTACGTCAGTTGCTCTGACCGTCTAGTACTGACGTGGATGGGTTTATGGTGCGTCGGTATCGGACGCGCAAGGGGCATGGCTGAATCAGCACCAGAAGTTAAATTATCCCATCTGACTGGTCTGTCCCTTGAGCTTCAACACTCAAGAACCCATAAATGTAGCACACATACATGCACAACAACTGTTCCAGTGACGTCCCTTCAGTTACACTCTTCACACAGCTTCCACCACAGACATCTCTAATTTCCTCTGATTTAGGGGACCATGAATCTGTGTCCCAACTTTCACAGCAATCTTTCCAATAATTGTTGAGATACATTAATAACTAGAATTACCGCCTCGCGGTTGTACGCCTCCGCCAACCAGTCAAGTTGCAATTTACATCTATGTCCGTTCAAAATGTCATCACTTCAACATTTGATCCTGTCAGATCATATCAAATTTGAAGTTCCTCAGTTAAATAGTTTCCAAGTTCTGCTCCGGAAACGAAATTGAAGTTGAAAAAGATTTGGGCGCCCTGGACTTCTAACCCCTAAAAGGCACAACTAAATCACACTGTCAACCATCACACCAAATTTGAAGTTCCTAAGTGAAATAGTTTTTGAGTTCTACTCCGGAAATTAAAGTGTGACAGGCAAACAGACGGAAGGACAGACACACGGAGCGCTATATTCCCAACTACGTTGTCGCAAGGGTATCAAAATTAGGGGACAACCAAAATCATTCTGATTCATGCCGCAAATGTTTGTACAAAACTTCAGTTCAAACAATAGTTGCTGAGTTACTTCACTTAGAGCTAAGAGGAGGATGACAGACCGACAATAGCACGCTAGCATGGCTAATCATCATCATCCAAAAATCAAGCTTCACCGGCTTCCTTCTCTGCTACAGTATCTCTGTGTCCACATCATTGACTATGTGTCTGTGCAATGTTAGCAGGCAAATATAGTGAGTGGAAGTTTTGTATGCAGTCAAAGTAAAATAACATATATTTAAAATAACATATATTTATAATCACAATCAATAACATTCTTCTCATCAATAGAACAGATCCATTATACTTTAATATAAGACATGGAAGATGTAAAATAGCAATATATATATACAGTAGGCTATATAAATTTTGTTGTAATTTTATATATATATGTATATATACAAAATACATTTTTGTTTTGATTTGAAAGTGAAGTTCCATGTAGTACCACCAAGAAGCTGCACTCTATGTATATTGACACTATGTATAAAAAATACTTTATGTACAGCACACACAACAGTTAACAGTTAGAGACTCTGAAAATAACAGACTGACTTCTGTTAACGGCTCGTCAGTCGGAATCCTGAAGGACGCCGATCCCCAACAGGAGCCAGGAGGTCAGAACGTACCGGAACATCAAGTACATACAGCACGCCTCAACACACACACACACACACACACACACACACACACGCACACACACACACACACACACACACACACACACATACACACACACAGCCAACCTGCATCCCAGCATGCAACCCTGTACATCATCAGCAGGGATAAATTCAAAGCGCAACATGAAAAACAGAGAGAATGTAATGCCACACAAAGAGACGTATAGATGCACACACACACACACACGCGCGCGCACACACACACACACGCACACACACACGCACACACACACAAACACACTTTTGGATAGAGCCAGGCTAGCTGTTTCCCCCTGTTTGCAGTCTTTGAGCTAAGCTAAGCTAACTGGCTGCTGATTCTAGCTTCATATTTACCTTACAGATATGAGAGTGGAGAATAAACTATTACAGTATTATATTTTAGTATTCAGGATAATCAGGCTATAATTAAATGTTAAAACTGAAAAAGGAATTTGGATATTGATATGACAAATTAATATTGATACAAAATCCTGAAATAGAAGAATAAAAAGGCTTAACTGCAAAAGCTCAAACTATACGGAGGCCCGGAAGGGACATGAAGAAGGTAAAAATGTTTTTTTTTTACTTTTGCAAGATCTATCCATTTCATTTAGGTCAATGTAAAAATACAATTTAGGTCAAAGTAAACAAACAATTTAGGTCAATGTAAACAAACAAACAAACAACAAAAATTGGTGAATGTACTTCCGGGTTAATTCAGCACTAGGGAAACAACCACAACAATGGAGTGCACACACTCGTGGGAGAGGTTCATAGATTTTATTTTGAGATTGGCCTCTAATATAACAAGACAAATTAGACAAGAATTAGTTAGCTAGTGCATTCCGCGGTCCTTCGACGGTGTGGGACACACCACAAAGACTAGGCCGACAGACGCTCACCGACGGCCCCCTGTGACCCCCGGCACTGGGGTTTGTGCTGGCTGAATTTGAGTTGCTACAGCCACTAGCTGAAGGTCTCTCTCCACCGGAGCTCTGCTATTTTCCAAGCTACTATAGCTGTTAAAGGGACCCTAAATTAAAAACTTCAAGTTTTCAACCTTTGATTTTTTTCCCCCTCCATGTCCCTTCCAGGGCTCTGTAAAACGGATATGTGTTGGGGAAATTAATTATTACAATGTAAGGTTTTCCTTTTGCACTTTCCCTTTTAGCATTTAGCATTTAGCATTTTCTCTTCAAGTTTTAGGTTAATGAAAAGGCGTGGCCTTGAGAGTGGAGGGCGTGACTGCGGCGATGAAGTCCGACTGTTGCGTCGCCTCACGTCCCCTTTGTCTTGGCCGACAAGTTGCACTCTAACACACCGCAAAGACGACAGCCGTCGGCCAGTTAGCACGTACGTTCTGCACCTGAGTGAGAGGAAATAACTCTCCACATCAGCTGGCGGCGGTAGTCTGTATTCATCATTCAAACAGGGAAACAGGAAGACCGAGGACGACGGATATACAAGCCGTTGTTATGATACGTATGTGATACAAATCGGTGTTTGCCGACCATTTTCACATCACTCTCACTTACCACTTAGCTTCATTCCAGATGGCCATGTTGTAGTGAAAATATCCGTTTATTGGAACGATCAGATGAGATGAACATGAAGAATGAGAAGAGCCTTCTGTTTGCCATCTTGATTTTGCTCGTTGGCTTGCTTTCCTCACATATGTTTCTCTTCTCGTGCACTGATTCATTTAAAGCTTCAGTAGGCAGTATGTGTTTGGCATCATTGGGCAAAAATTCCATAATAATGTTTCAGCATATTGTAATTCAAGTGTTCTGAGAAAATTAGACTTCTGCACCTCCTCATGGCTCTGTTTTCAGGCTTTAGAAAAATCTAGTCTGTGATGGGAGACTTTGGCCAATCACAGGTCATTTCAGAGAGTGTTCCTATTGGCTGTGCTCTGGCAGGTGGGCGGTGCTTAGTATTTCCTCAACTTATCTCAACATCACAAACTTTCTCATTTTACAGCTAAACAGTACACTACAAGATGTTTCTGAAAACATTTGAGTTGAGAAATTTGATCAGCGCTGCCTAGTTTGAGCGTTTGATTGGAGTTCGAGAGTGATTGACAGCTGCTCAGAGACGGCAAAGCTCCAGATCAGCACTGATTGGTTGTTTTCCTCCGGTCTATGAAATCTTGCAGATGCCGTTAGGATTACCGGAGGACACAGAGGCACATGATTTTTTTCAGATTACCTGTCTCATGCACTACTGTCAGGGTATAGGGACTGTTTTATAAAAATATTTTTTTGAATCATATTTGCTCCATTTCCACCCACTGCAGCATTAAGCTGAACAGCCAATCAGAGTAGTTTCTCTCACCGATGAGCTTCGACATGCCGAATCAAGATATGCTGAATCGTCTGAAAAGCCTCCGACACGGGCAGACTAGAGTCGACGGTGCGGGACAGACCGCAAAACTAGACCAACAGACGCTCACCGACAACCCCATACCGTCCGACGGCCGACCGTCGGCTTGGTGTATCATAGCCTTTATGGACACCAGGGAACACTGACCCCGCTGCTGCTGTGAGCCAAGCTCATGAAAAGCAGCCTGCAGGCATAGAAACAATAGAAAAATGGTACAAAAAGGCCACTTTAATTAAACTATACAGTAATTTGATGGTGCAGGAAACACACTTCAGGTAAATGTGATTTGTTTGTGTGGAAGCTAATTGATACATTTTGTTAAACCGATCGTCATGGCAACACTCATTCCCTCACCAGAGAGGCCGAAGTTTGTCTCTCTCTATCTCTCTCTCTCTGCCAGGGGCCGGTGTTGTGCCGACAGCTGGGGACTCTGACATGAAGCCAAGATGACGTCCTGTAAAAATATTTACTATATACACACACACAAACACACACACACAACTGCCTCCAACGCACACTCAGAAACACTGAGTGTTAACCGTTGGAGCATATGGAGGACCACAAGAGTCACAGAAATAGTAATAAAGCATTTAATTGTACGATTAAAAATAGTCATTAATAAATTTGTTAACAAATTGATTGATTTATCTATGAATAAACGGACTAAATCACAAAGTAATTCATTATTTGACATTTTAATGGGTAATAAAACAAAGAATTATAAAATAATTTATAAATGAAATAATCCATCAATAAATTGTTCAAATTAAAAAGGGATTTACAAAAACACCATAAAACAGTCAATAATATACGGTACATCATTTAAAAATACATTAATGAACTCCTAAATAAATAATGAGATTTAAAAATCTATTTGAAAATGCAGTTTAAAAAGAGAAATAAATAACGGGATTCACAAACTGAATAAAGAATACAGGTTTTAATCAGGCATTTAGAAAGACAGCTTATTTTTTACCATTAGCATTTCCCTGCTGCTTTTACTAAAACCATTAGCTATTGGATTTGCTGAGTCATTTAGCTTTTCCATTTAGCCTCTGCATTTAGCCTTTCCGAGACACTTGAGCCTTGCTATAGTAAAATGAGCTAACAGAATGCAAATCAGCCACATGACTGGCTGTCACGTGACTTGTCATATCTCCCTCGGAATCCCGCACAGAGAGATAATAAGATGTTTTCTTTGAAAACTCTCAGTATCACAGTATCATGGCCGTAGCCAGCTATGGTAAATAGTAAATGGACTTGCATTTATATAACGCTTTTCTAGTCTTCTGACCACTCAAAGCGCTTTACACTACATGTCAACATTCACCCATTCACACACACATTCATACACTGATGGCAGAGGCTGCCATGCAAGGTGGCAACTTTGCCCATCAGGATCTAATCTAAATACTCATTCACACACCAATGGCTCAGCCTTCGGGAGCAGTCTAGGGTTAAGTGTCTTGCTCAAGCTTGTGACCGGAGGAGCCGGGGATCGAATCACCGACCCTCCGATTGTGGTGGACGACCTGCTCTGCCCTCTGAGCCCCAGCCGCTCCAGCTATGAGGTCCGGACCTCTGTATATATTTACTAAAAAGCCCACTGTCTCTCTGCATCTGAATGACGAGACACCACTTGAAACAGACAGACAGACTGGCAGCCACGGTGTCTCCAGTGCACTGCACGTCTGACTCATGTCAACTTACTTAATTAAATTAACACTTAATGTGTCAAGTCAATCTTCATTGTCAGATGAAGATTAAAACAACAGTGAGATGACCACAAAGAGCTGTGAGGGTAGACACAGTGGTGGAGGAAGTATTCTGATCCTTTACTTACAAGTACTAATACCACACTGTGATAAATACTTCATTACAAGGAAAAGCTCTACACTGAAAATGATACTTAAAGCTGGGGTAGGCAGTTTTCTGGAAAAGGCAAAAAAAAAAAAAAAAAAATATGCCAGAATCTGAAAATACAGCCCCCATCCTGCAGCTCTCCCCTCTCTGTCCTAAGCTCCTCCCACCAGATGAGCATGAGCATATGCACGCACAACGGTAAGCTCGGAATCCAACTTCAGGTCGATGCATTCACAAAGTTCTCTCCCTCTCTGTCAAGTAAAGTCAAGTCAGTTTTATTTGTATAGCCCAAAATCACAATTCATAAATTTGCCTCAGGGGGCTTTACAATCTGTACAGGATACAACGCCCTCTGTCCTTTACAGACGAACCCTCTCATCGGATGAGGAAATGCCTCGCCAATATTGTGGTTGTGTTGCCTAAACCTAACTTCCTGTAAAAACGGAAGTTTATTTTGAAAGGACACGATGCATGTACATGTAGCATGCAGCGTATATTGACAAACAGTCCCTGGTCCTTCCAAAAGTAAAGCAAGAGGAGTACCCTTCCCATAATATGGAGGCGCAACCTCCTTTGCCTCTATGGACCAGCCTCTTCTGGTCTACACAGGATTGGTGCCAGGAAGTTCAACTGTTATGTAACTGGGTCTCTTAACCTTTACACATATCCAACTTTAGAGTTTTCAAGTAGGAGTAAACAGGTTTGCAGTACTGAGTGATATCCGATACCAAGTTTATATGTTTAATATAATTCCATTTAAAGGTCCCATATTGTAAAAAGGTTGGTGAGTGAGTGTGAGGGTTTGTTTGTTTTATGTATACATGCATTTAATGTTTGCATGCGTGTCCATGAATATGTGAGTGTTTTAAAGGTCCCATATTGTAAAAACTGAGATTTTTTTTTATATTATAAAGCAGGTTTAAGTGCTTTATAAATACTGTTAAACTATCAAAACGCTCAATATACGGAGAAATACACACAGCCCGTATGCAGAAATTGTGTGTTTGAAACAAGCTGTTAGAATTTCTGTCCATTTGTGATGTCACAAATATACAATGTATAAATCATTACACGGTTTTAAACATAAATATTCTAAATGTGCCCCAGTTTATTTCCTGTTGCAGTGTATGTAAATAACATCAGCTGACAAGAAGTAAACATAGATCTAAACTGTTGCCTAGCAACACAATTCCGTTGCAATTCCATTGAAATGCACTAAAACGGAACATTTCAGACAGAGAGTAAATACAGGTATATTCAGACAGACAGTATGAGGACAATGTTTTTTTTTTTTTTAACATTACAGCATGTAAACATGTTCTATTAGAAACACAAAATACAAGTATGAACCTGAAAATGAGCACGGTATGGGACCTTTAAGCCGCTGGCAGTTAGTTTGGTAACATATAAAAGCTGAGTAGGCGGGAGAAGGTGAAAGCTTTTGTCAATGTCAAACTCAGCATGCAGGGCTGTGGCTATTTCCTGGAGGTGGTATGTAGAGTACAGTACAAACCCAGTACATAGGCCTACATATTTGTGCATATTCCTTCTCAAGCACTACAGAGAATGTGTTTCAGTTGTGTTTTTCAGTAGCTCATCCAAGTGACAGAATAAATACGCCTCATATAATATCATATCATAAACTTTGAAATGTATTTTTGCACAGAGGACAGGGGATTTTGTCCCTTATCATTTACAGTGAAAGTGCATTAGGAAGGGATCTCTTAATGTCCAGTGGGAACAAGAGGAATGATTACCGCACGATAAACTTGTTTCAATGTTCATATGAGCACCTGACTTTGAAAGATTGTGAAGCTATCCTTTAGGTTATGTCTTGTCACATCGATTATGAATGCACGTGTATTCAATATGTTCGGGAAACAGAAGCAACAACAAAGCAAAACAACTCTAAATAGTTTGAGAGTTCACTTACAGCACCAGCTTTTTCTGGAGCCTTCAACCGCATCTCACAGCCTTCCTCAGCAGATGGAGTTCGCTCAGTTGCCATGGAGATGGTTCAGTTGTCATTACATGATCTGAATTTCCTCAATAAGAAAATAATAACAAACTTTATTAAATTATATTTTTAGTGATCCAACACTTCCGCTTCCTCATCCGTGATACGGCTTAGACACACGCACACGCACGCACACACAAACAGTGTGTTAGGAGTGTGTGTTTATCCCAATTCTTCTATTCAATTTGCATGTTTATATGTCTGTTGTGTGTGTGTGTCCAACTGAGTGTGTGGCTTAGTGAATGTGTCCACGTGCCTTGTGTGTGTGTGTGTTCACACTCGTCCCTACAGTATGTGCCTCGGTGTGTGTGTGTGTGTGTGTGTGTGTGTTTACACTTGGATGAGCCTTCTGTTCGGCGTGCAGTCGCTCTCAGTGAGCTGGGTTTTTAGGTCGCAGTGTTCTTTCTGCCGCAACCGCACACACAGACACACACACACACACACACACACACACACACACACACACACACAC
>CAKAOI010001168.1:0-13618 GCA_916701655.1 Sebastiscus albofasciatus
TTAACATATTTCTTATATTTTCATTTTTAATTTTCTGAATTACTTATATTTCTTTACATATATTGTGTTTATATTGTTGCATTATGTACATAATTTACATGTTACATACTCCTTCATTTATGTTTTCTTACATTTCTTTATGTTTATTCGATGAAGCTGAATTGTTTTCATATTTTGACAACATGCGTGTTCATGTTTGTGGAGCTCACCTTCTCCAGGTCTGGCTCTCTTAAAGCCAAGGCCAATTCATTATTATCCATGACAGATGCTGCAGCCACATCCAGTGGAGTAGATCCTCGCATGGACGGAGACGCTGAGAAGAGGGGAAGAAGGGAGGGGAGCAGAGGGAAGGGAAAGGGAGAGGAGAGGGGAAGATATAATGAATATAAATACACCAATAAAACAACAGAGGTGTATCTGTTCCTGGATACGGCATTATTAGATACGCAGCACTATTCCGAGAGCCAATGTTGTCTGTGAGTAATAAGGGATGAAGCTGTAAAAACAAATTAGGTTTCACAAAGTACCCAAAACCTCAGCACACAGCTTCTCCTTGTACACACACATGAGCATGCTGGGAGAAAACAGCTCACAGCCTGTATAAGCTGGTGGAAGCAGCAGGGAAGGAGTGAGCAGAGGAGCTTCATTGTCAAACACTTCTTTCTTATTTCTTGCGCGTGTGTTGCATACTGTCGGCATTCATCTTCCTGTATCCAGTACCTGAAGCGGCTTCACGCCTCAGGCTGGAAACACATCTGCTTTGGTCAAAGTGTAGTGATTTTACCTGCCAAATTTACTGCACGACTGACAACGTGTTGTGAATTACAAGAGCCCACTGTATCAGACTGGTCTTTGCTCTTTTATTATGTTTCTTGACCACAAAGCTTTTCACTGTCGCCTCACGGCAAGTTCAAACCCGGCTTGTGATCACTTCTGTGTGGAGTTTTGCTTGTTCTCCCTGTGTTAGCGTGGGTTTTCTCCGGGTTCTCAGGTTTCCTCCCACAGTCCAAAGACATGCAGGTTCATTGTTGACTCTAAATTGCCCGTAGGTGTGAATGTGAGCATGAATGGATGTCTGTCTCTATGTGTCAGTCCTGTGATAGTCTGGCAACCTGTCCAGGGTGCCTTCGCCCAATGTCAACCCTGAATAGGATAAGCGGTTATGGATAATGAATGAATGAATAATCACATGATTGTTCATATTTATCACACATTTTTTATCTGTTCAAAATGTACCTTCAATGGTACTTCAACCTTCGATGAAGTCTGCTCTGTTGTCATGGAGATGGCTCTGTTTTGTAACTTTGTATGGAACTTCAGTACTTGGGCTCCATACTCCTGCTGCATGATAACAACTGAGCAAACTCCATCTGCTGATGAAGACCACGGCTGGGTCCGAAATCACTCTCTGTTCACTTGATTTACTGTCTGCCGTTTTATTTCCAAATTCTGATTCACCACTATAATTCCACAATGTAATGAAAAAAGTATTTTCCCTGACATGTACTCTGCACTGCATATATTATAGATATGAATCACACATAGACACATACTCACCGAGGCCAACGCTGCTGTTCTCCAGCAGGTAGCTGAGATGGTCGAACATGGCTTTCTGGTTCTGACGGCTGATTCGACAGAAGTAACAGAGGAAACGACAACAGTTGGCCACCATCTTAGGAAAGGTGATCTCCTGCAAAAACACACACACACACACTTCATGTCAGACAAAATCCATGCAGCAAGAATTGTCTTCTCATTAGAAAATGGTATATTGTGCATAAAGTTTTATTATCACTTTATGCATTTATTTAAATATTTATTAAAATGTACTAGTATCAAAAAATGACCCTGATGAAGGCCACGAGCTGAAACGCGTTGGTCTCACAATAAAGTTGTTCTTTATACTGCAAGTGTTGCTGGAGTTGGCTGTGACACTCGTTTATTAACAGTACGCCAACAGATAAAGATAGATAAATCTCTGCCCTCTGTTTAGACAAGGCTGATACTAAATGACATAACAAGAGATAAACCACATCTACATGTACACAAAACTTAATGTTGCAGTTCAGTAAAGCTGTTCCTGACCCTGGTTTCTGTCGACACCCTGGCCCTGCTTCAGTACTTAAAGGGTAACTGCAGTATTTTTCAACCTGAACCCTATTTTTCCATGTTTCTGTGTGATTGAAGGGGACAAAAGTTTCTGTAATCGGTCCAGTATTGAGGAATGCAATGCAACGCTGCAGACAACATCCGCAAAACGGGCTGCAATGTAATCGTTCGGTGCAACTCCTCACCGTCAATGTAACGTTACTTAAGTCCACTAAAAGTGCTTGTTTTTGCCGCCAACAGGCTCTGATTGTTATTATAAGTGTCCGACAGCATTATGGAAAGAGACCCTACAGAGAAATAAAACCTATTTCTCACCTTTCGCTTTGTTATTGTGTCATGTGACTTGTTGCAGGAAGACAACGGTGGAAACGTGAAGTTGGAGTGAGGAATCACAGTGTTGTCAGAGGTCGTTGTGTTGTAGTACAGAAAGCGCGGCTTAGTGTTATCTGAAAGATTTTCATTGATATAGCTGAACATTTCAATGATTTCGACGTGAGATTTCAGAATGAGACTTCTCGGAGCGAACAGACAGACATTTGGTACTTTTAGTGACGGTGAGGAGTTGCCCTCGAGCGATTACTGTACTTTGCAGCCTGTTTAGCAGCTGCTGTCTACAGCTCTCCCTCAACACTGGACCAATTTCAAAAAGTGTTGTCCCTATTAGTCACTTAGACACAAAAACATGGGAGAATAGGTTGAAAAATAGAGAAGTTACTCTTTTAAGCCTATTGTCCGGCTCTGCAGCTGTATACATTCTTCATACCTTGGAGTCTCCTCCACTGAGCACGTTGACCATGACCTCCATGACAGTCTCATGCATCCCCAGAGCTCTCATCAGGTTAGGATGTTGGTAGAACACCTTGTTGTTCATGATATCACTGTGGAGGAAGAGGAACGAGTTAGAAACTTAGTGGAGTCTTTCATCATTAAGGCTCTAACCAGGTTTATAGTGTAAGCATTGACATGTTATTCACTGTATAACAGTTTCCCAGTGCCCGAACAAATGGAAAATGACTTTTAACAAGACAAGAGAGGACCAAATGATATCAGAATTAGATGAGTGTGTTCTCACCCCAGCCCTCTGATCATCAGTTTCTCCTCCTCTCTTCCCATACGGACACTCAGCAGAGATCTGATCTGACCCAGAGCGGCCAACAGGTTGATGGTGTCCTCGATCGATACAGAGTTTATCGTGTAGGTCTTAGGAAGGGCCCGCACCTGGACACATGAGGACAGATTCATATCTTTGAAAACTTGCGGCCGAGTTCCACACACTTCCTTCACTGTCAGAGACTTTATATTGCTGTAAGTAGCTGAACAGACTGCAGACTGAGCGGGACAGTCTGTTACTAGCTACCATATGTCAAGAGAGACAATGTAATAGAGGGAATTCCTCTCCTTTAATCATTTATAGTGTCCCTTTAAAGTCTCATGTTAGTGTTACACACAGTTGTTCAGGGTATTTCTTTAATGATATCCTCGCATCTTTATTTTTTATATGTTATTACACACACTGAACATCAGCAGACGTTGAAGCATCTTACTTATTTATTTAACGACTGTTACGCATGTGTGTAATTGAATGAAACTGTGTTTCCACAACAAACAGTTGATTGTTATATTCTAATGTAACGCTGTAAACAGGGTCTCCAGTGTTAGGGCGTTTCTATTAAAAGGAACACACACAGGCACAGACCTACCTGTCCTCCAATGCCGTCATACTGGCGGTGCAGCAGGACAAACATGGCTCTGACCAGCTCTGGATCCTCAATAACTGACTCCTGAGCCCAGCGGACCATCGTATCTGATATCAACTGCTGTAACGTACCTGCAGACACAGAGGGAGAGAGAGGGGAAGAGAGAGACATAGGGAGAGAGGGGGGGAGAGAGACAGTTATGACAAACAATTGACTTATTATTTTTAGGGCTGTCAATCGATTAAAATATTTAATCGCGATTAATCGCAAATTAATCACACGTTTTTTATCGGTTCAATATGTATCATAGGGACCCCTTTGAAAATGGCAATGCCAGTTTTTCCTCTCCAAAATTCAGTGTAAGTTTGGAGGGTTACTTAGCCTCCTTTGCGACAAGCCAGTATGACATGGTTGGTGCCAATGGATTTTTAGGTTTTATAGTTTTATACAATATCAGTATCTTCACTCTAGATTTAAGACTGAGCCTACTACAACCTAAAAATCACAAATTTGCGTTAACGTGTTATTATCGCGTTAACTTTGACAGCCCTAACTGTTTTACAAAAAAGGACGTGAACATTGTATTGATAAATTACAGAACCCCTCGTTCTCACCCCCCGCCTCATCCTGTGCCGTGTGTCAGCTCGTCTAGATGCTCTCCTTAGTTTCTATGTTCATACGGTTTATGAAGCGCGACTTAAAGACGTGGCGCTATGCTGTATGATCATGAATCGCCCAGAGAACCTGATATGGAGAGGCAGAAAAAAAGTACCGGAAGCTTGTGATAACTACTCTCGAAAGAGGTAGATCTTTTAAGACAGACAGAAGACTTCATGAACAAATTTCCCAAATTCTTTGACTGTACATTACCAACGGGATTCTTGTTAAATCCATTGCTGAATAACAAAACCCGAATGCTGCTCCTGAATGTATGTAGGGCTTAACATGTGAAAGTCCTGTCGGTAATGCTAGAAGAAAGGTCATGGGGTCATTCAAATTAAAAGAATTCTTCCATCTTTACATCACCAATGTACTCTCCGCATTTCATGGAAATGTGAAGATTAAATTATGAGACATCTTCTGTGTGATGAAAGTATTTTTCCAGAACCTAAATAATAAATATTTAGGGTGACGAATTGTCAAATGTCCACATCTACCCCACTGCTCTGTGTATCAGCTGGTGCGGAGGACTTACTGGGCTTCTTGTCTTTCTTCTCCTTCGGCAGGTTGCCCATCTTGTTCTTCAGGTAAGCCACTTTCTCCACCAATGACATGAGTCGACCTCGGATGGTGAAGTCGCTGTCGCCGTCTATCCCTTGCTCCTCATCCAACTCTATACCTGACAGGATGGAGCAATCACTACACAGTACATACTGGATGTTTGCAGCCAATGAATATACAGATATTACTGATCCATGTTCTTATTATTATTGTCACATCACTATTGATCTGTGAGTGTAAAACTGGATATTCTAGTTCATTTGAATGTTTGGTTGGTTGTGTAAGGTGAAGCTGATTGGTAGTTTACCACAGTGTCTCATCAGGTCCTCGTGGAAGTCGAGCAGCTGTTCTCGGATGTATTCGGGACACGGACACTCCTGCTTCTCATCCTTAAAGTTCAGCAGCGTGTTGATCTGAGCAGAGACACATTCATTAAATACTTCCACAACAATCACTGGGATGACATCAAGGAAATCCAACATACATTTGTTCATAGGGTTGGATGTCGGGAGCATGTTCCCACCAGTGTATTGGAAAGAAGCTATGTGACTCGGGGTCTGCAATGCATTCAAGTAATCAGGGTCTCCGGCAACGGTAACGGTGTCCAGCATTGAGAGGCTTCAGCTGAATAGGAGTATTTAGGTGATACAGAATATGTTCCTGATCTCAATTCCTTTGTTCAAAGTGTACAATCTTTTCCTTTGTACTGTTCTGTCCTCCAGACAAGACCCCTATCTTCTTCTTCGGTGGTGATCCTACCTGTTCCTGTGGAGGAGATCTAAACTCTTTGGTCTTCTTGGCAGTGAGGGCTGCAGACATGTTGAGCGCCAGCATCACCTCGTTGTAGCGGAACCGCTGGTTGTCTTGGAGACAGGCCACAAAGTCATCAGAGAAGGCCACCACCGCCTCGATACGGTGACGCACCTGGCAGTCACACAGGTACTGCAGCACGTGGCACATCTACACACACACACACACAGATCAGACACAGGTGTTGGGTCAACTACATATTATAATGAAAAAGGTATAACATGTTTGTAGGATACAAACATGTTGCAATGTTACCCTAGTTGCAATGTGATGAAAAACTCGCTGTTACATTGAAAATTATTTTTTAAAAAAGCACTATGGCTGTAAATATACCATTAATATGATATAGTAAACAAATGTAACTGCATTAACAAACTGAGAGGGTGTCACCTGGAGTTTTACAGGCTCCGGTAGCTTCATCTGTAACAGTCCTTCTTTAGGCATGTTCCTCCCTCCATCCTCTCCTCTTCCGTCAGTCTCCCCATCCTTCACCACCTCCAGCTCCGTGTGTGCGTCCTCCTGCCCTTCCCCTCTTTCAGAGAACACAGACGGTTCAATCAGCCTGAGGATGTTCTTCAGATCTCCGCTCTGAAACACTCCCATGATGAGCAGGGTGTAGAACAGCTTGATGAGGGGGACGAAGAGAAACTCCGTGCTGCCTCCTATTGGATCCCGTACGTGCATGCTTCCCTCCCGCACCGCCTCCGTTAGCATCTCGATGGTTTTCATTTTCAGTATATCTAAGGGGAACTCGGGGCTGTACTGGAAACAGTCTCCCGATCCGTTGTTGCCGTTGTTACGAGACGACGGTCCGGTTCCGCAGACGAAACTCGGGGACGAGAAGTGCATTCTGGGTCTCAGGGAGGTGCTGAGGCCGATGCCTGGCAGGCCGTGTTTCTTCTTCTCATCTGGAAACAGGGTGATGCTCTTGGTTTCGTCCGTCATGGGAACAATGTACTCGTTGTTCATCATGAGGCGAGCCGTGGTGTAGCTGCTCAGGTGGATGTCGATGAGGAGTTCGTAGTAGCCCGCACGAAGCAAACCTGTGGGTGAGAGACACACAGAAGAGTACTTTTACTTTTGATGCTTTATTTATATTTGGCTAATAATGCTTCTGTACTTTTACTTAAAGACTTACTTTGATACAAAACTTTGAATCCGACTCAAATTGTGAAGGGAATCGGTCAAAAATCGATACGCCCGTCATAAACCGGCTCCACTTGAGCGACTTTTTATGTGTTATGTGTGTGTGTGACATGGCTCTGGAATCAGCATTCCCACAATAATGGGAACCTTAACCTTTAAGCACATTTTCATTTCATTCATTGAAACAGAGCTTGTAGTGTAGTATCTTTACATTGTAGTATTACCAATTCTACTAAAGGATCTGACTACTTCCAGCTCTTCCTACAGTTATGCCACACTGCATCATGCAATTATGATCAAGTGTCTTAAATCTCAATTGTCTTCTTACTATAAGAGGAAACTATCGAGAGCCTGTAGGGAATAGTGAATGAGGGAGAGAGGTTGGAAACAGTCGTGAGCTATTAGATGGCATCAACTTTAACTTTAATGGCAGGCTCTGGCTATTACCTGACCTCTACTTATTTTCTCAGGGACAGGCTCTCACCTTGCATGCAGTTATTCTTTCTACGTGCTGTGTGTGTGTTACCTGGCATGTACTTATTCTCTATGGCCTGCAGGAGCTGTGCCTCGTCGACGTGGGAGCAGAGGGCGTGTGCCACCCGGTTGTTTCCCAGAGCACAGATTGCTGAGTACAGTCTGAGGGTATGGTAGTGAAACTTTAATAAGTCCCTCTGCTCTGACAGCTCCAGGACATCCACCGACCTGGACAATACACAGAGAGATACTGCATGAGAAATGAGAACACGGGGAAATGAAAAGGTGTGTGTGTGTGTGTGTGTGTGTGTGTGTGTGTGTGTGTGTGGGTGCTAAAACACTCGTGTATACGGAGATCGTTAAGCGTATTAGTGTGGATGTAGCCAAAGATAGAAGTGCAAGGGTGTGTGTGTGTGTGTGTGTGTGTGTGTGTGTGTGTGTGTGTGTGTGTGTGTTGGGGGGGGGGTACTCTACTTGTTCTCCTCAGGTATGTGCAGAGACATGAACTGCAGAGGTTCATTACACTGGACCAGCCAGCCGTGTCTGTCATTCACTCTGGATGCTGACACCTGAAAAAAACAGACAGCATACATTACATGTTACTGTCCACCCACTGTGCAGCACAGTATGGGAGAGTCATAAGACTAACCCAGCAGCTGATACAGCTGAAGCTCAGCATCATTTCCATACTATCTTTATAGAGACAAGCATCAGTTGGGCTTTTTAGAAAAATTAGAAAAATATCCAAAAATCAATTTTCCTGTTCAAAAACATTTGATTCACTAATATATATCCAGATTTATTATTTTTTTTTACTATTTTTAAATTGATTTTTTATATTCACCAGAAGTATAGAACATTACATATCCCTCATAAATTAGAAAGAAAATACCTCTAATTTGTGAGGGAAATGTCTTTAGTCTTTGATTTTTGGGTTGCTGGGAAAAAGGTAATAAATAATGCCTGACAATGACTGATATATTTGACTTCAGGACATCTCTGACTACATACATGCTGAAAATCAAACATTTTTACTGGATTAATTTAGATATTTTCCAAAGTAAAAGTCCCCAGAAGTGTATGATTCAACTTTTTCCCATGGTCTAGTGTCAAAAATGGTTAACAAAAATCACAATTGTTCGTACATTCTTTACATTTCTTTTCAGAACTGTCAGCCTTTACATCTCTTTGTTCTATACATTGCACAATTAGTGATTTGCACACTGTGCCAAAAAGCAATGTCTACATTTCTCTCTTTTATATCAGCCAAAACAAAACCTCAAAAAAAGCCAGAAACTGCAAACCTACTGTATTATAAATAGGTAGAAGTTGTTACTGTACCTTGAGGAAGTGGTTGGGAACACGACTCCATAATACAGGGGTGAGAAACTGGACATGAAGCCGTGGAGGACACTGAGGAACTGGGTTCTTCCTCTCACTCTTAAACAGACCAGCTGACAGAGGCATCACATTCTGACAGGAGACAGACATGTTGACAATGAAACGTCACATAAGACAACGCTGGACAGACCAAAGAGGATGCTGTGGACATATACACACTCAAGTTGGTTTTCATATTAGTGCTCATTAATCTGGTTATGTATATTTCATCCCAAACTGACACGACATGAGAGACTTTAGGGTGTGGTCATAAGTAAAAGGATTGTTTAAGAAATGTTCTGTTTTACTAATTTTAAATATTTTGCTCTTCTTGCACAGAGTGCCACTAAACAGGCAAATCAAAGTAGAAGGATATGGAGGATAGCACCTGCCAAAATCAAATAAAAAATGAATAAATAAATGACTTGATGAATTAATAAATGTCATCAAATGTAGCAAAAGTAATACTAAAAATAAATGTAGCCAATAATCAATTGATAAAATGACACCCCATGACACAAGTTGAGTGACAACCCCCTCATTTGCATAATGATGCAGAAATGCATAAAGAAATTAAATAAGAAATGTGTAAAGAAAAGAATATAGAACTAAATACGTATGAGGAAATAAATAAGGGGTGAATGCAAAGAGAAAATTGGGCAAATAAAGTATAAATACATAAATAAATATATACATTTAAAAATAAATTTAAAAAATAAGTAAATAAAAATAAATGCAATAAATAAATAAATTTCAAATTTAATAAAATTAAATACAAAATAAATAAAAGGGAAAATGAAACAGAAGATTAAATATATAAGGGAATTAATACAAAGATAAATAAATAAAGAAGCAAAGTGTGTATGTGTGTGTGTTGGGGTGTGGGGGGTCCTTCTCACCTTAATACGCCCCAGTTCGAACTGGAAGACATTGGGGCTGGTGGCCTTGGCAAAGACTGCTGGGAACAGCTTAGTACTGGGCTCCACCTGTAGGGATGAGAGAGTGCTTAGCTAGTTACTTAAGTCCAACTGAAACCAGGTAGTCATTCCTTATTTGCAGTCCAAAATCAGTTTAAAATATTTTTTTTAATCTATTGTAATTTCTTTTGGTTATTGTAATGAATAAAAACTGCAGCCCAACAGACAACAACAGCTGTCAGTGTGTCAGTGTGCTGACTTGACTATGACTTGCCCCCAAACTGCATGTGATTATCATAAAGTGGGCATGTCTGTAAAGGGGAGACTCGTGGGTACCCATAGAACCCATTTTCATTCACATATGGATTCCTTGTGTTTTCTAGTTTCATATGACGCCAGTATCTTCCCTCTAGCTTTAAAAGTGAGCCCGGTAGAATCTAAAAATTGCAAGTTGCCTTAATGCGTTAAAGAAATGAGTGGCATTAAAACAAATTTGCATTAACGCGTTATTATCGTGTTAACTTTGACAGCCCTACTAGAAAGCTAATGTGGGTTGTTGTTCAAAGTCTGTGGCTCTTTGTGTCATATCTCAGCCTGCAGCCAGGCTGTTAATTAGTGTCACTGTCAGCCGATAACAGATCGGTGATGTTGGTGCTTTATACATGTTAAAATGAAATGATTTGATTGGCTACATGAACAGAAGTTCTGCGTATACATATACAGAGAGCCAGCGGCATTCAAACTGGATAATGCAAATATAGGGAGTTACGTCATGAAACCAGTTTACAGAGCATACACTATGTACTGTATGCTGGAGCCAAACAAACATGTAGTTTGGTTTCAGTTGGACTAACAAATATTGGCGAAAAGGAGAATGTGGATTAAATATAGCTGGTGCCAGACTGTTGCAGTAAGAGGGATGTTAGAAGAAAGCAAACAGAATACATAAGAATAAAGAGAAGAAACAAGGCAGGAAGGAAGGAGGCACATTATGATGTGTAAAGCAATATGAAAGGAATTAAAAAGAGAATCAGGAAGAAAGAAGAAGACGGAAACAAGAGGTGAAGATCAAATATATCACCTGGTAGTATGTGCTGAGTTCTTTGCCATTGGCTGTGAATGTCAGCAATCCGTTTGTTGTGTCGACCAGACATCCGATCTCTAAGCCGTTGTTGTTCCTCCCTTGACCGGGACTGCTGCTCTCTCCGGCCCACACCATGTAACAGTTACTGCGCTTTATACTGAAGCAACAGAATTACAGCCCACATTATTATAAATATTTGTAATCATTATACAAATACAATAATTCCCACTAAGACATGGGTTAGCTGCAACTTGACTAACCTCTCGTGAACTTTGCCCTTCTCGTCTCCCAGGGTGACAGTGACAGTTCGGACGTTGTGCAGCTCAAAGCCCGGGTCGTACTGGTGGAAGTCAGAGGTCACCCAGCCCACCCAAACGCTGCTGGGCTCCTGACCAGGGAAGATCCGCACAGAGTAGTAGTGCTGCACAGAAAGAGAGGAGCGATTAAGTCAAGTTTAACTGCATTGCCCTTGAGCACACTTGAGTCACTTTCCTCAAGGGCTTCACAACACCCATATTATGAGACATTAAATTGATGCATTGAGATAACACCTCTTTAATAACATAATTTTCTAAAAGCCAGAGCAAATAAATTCTAATTTCATATTATGTAACAAATGTAATGAGTGAACTGTAACACTTTTCTAGGACCTGTACCATGTGTTTATTCTCACTGTATGTAATATATTTATAATGTATTCATTTCAAAACCATCTTGTGCATCTTTATCCTTTCTTGTGTTGGTGAAAAATCAGACTCAGGAGAGAAGAGTTGGTTGGTTTAGATGCAAAAGACCCTTCATTTGCATAAAATATCTGAGCTTTGTCTGCAGTCAACACAAAACTGATTCGGATTTTAGAGTACATCATAACACACAACCTCCCTTAATTAAGGTAATGATTTATCCCCTTCTGACAGGTTAATCCCGTAATTCCCACATCTGGCCTGTTCTGGTCTAATAATAGAAACAAGATATCTCAGGATTAAAGTCTAATGTCACGATGGCTGTTCCTGCATTATCTAGAGGTCAGGTCACTAAGGCACTGTCAGAATGGTTTGACATTAACCCTTCTATGCCAGCAAATTGTACTGCAGTTATATATGTATCTTAACAATGATTAACATAGGCCTGCAGCCTTTTTCCACTGCACTTGCTCTCCTGGAGAGGGGAGTTACTCGTCATCCGTAACATGTAAAGTAGAGGTGGGCGATATATCGAATATACTCGATGTATTACAGCTCGTTCTACGTGGGACTTTGTAAATGACTATATTGTGAACATCAAGTACAAATATTTTTTTTATTTTTTTAAGCCGCTGGCATCTCACTTTGGCATCTTGTTTCTCCCGTGGCTCCCTCTCCCCCCACAAACACACTCTCCTGGGCGAGTATGCGTGGCGTATGAGCACGGATGTGTGTATGGGGCGTGTGTGCTTGTATCTTGAGGGGAAGCAAGGTAAGAGCCTGGAGAGAGCAAAAGAAGTGAAGCGCCAAAGCGAGATGCCAGCAGCTTAAAAAAATGAAAATTTATATATTTGTACTCAATATGTGTTGAGGTTGGAAACGTTGATGGAAGATGCCAGCGTCCACTTAAAAAAAAAACTGTCAAACCTTCCCCCACGTTGTTTTGTGGTACGTGTATATACTAGGCATTACGGTAATGGTACATGTCTACGGGGACGTTTTTTATCGCAAGGGATCACCTCGCTTCCCAGCATTGGATGCTTGATGGGCTGCCACTAGACACCTCATTGGATGAACGCTTTCCCTCGTGGGCTGCTGCTCCCAGCTTTCAAACCGGAACCGACATGGCGGTTTCTTCTCTTATATCATGAAAATAGTTCACCGTGTGTTTCTGAAAACATTTTATGCGAGAAATAAGTCATGCAGTTACTGAATCGGTCTTCATTTTAAATCCTCGGGCATTCTATGATACCAGTATCTTCACTCTAGCTTTAGAACAGAGCGCGTTATTATTGCGTTAACTTGCATTAACAGCCCTATTTATAAGCCTTATCGCCTAGCCCTAGTAACAAGTATATTGCAAGTGAGTGTTTTGTGAATTGTATTTTGTGTATTGTCTTACAGTAGAGGCTTGCATGAGGAATTCATATTCATCTCTGTCGTCAGCCATCACCTCCTCTGACAGACGAGCAGATGATGGACAGCTGTTGTCTGGCTTGTTTCTCTTTAACATGAACCTGGTAGATCAGACGGCTAGTTTAGGTTCTTTAAGTTTAAAAAATAGTAAGTGCAAAAGTTGGATGTAGATATCAGATTTAATTTTTCAAAACTGTTGATTTACCGCTGCTTGAGTTTGGAGGGCTTCTCCTGGTTATAATCTTTGTGGTTGTTGAATTCGTCTCTGTCTGGTCCATTGGGACCGTTGTGACCATGAGAAGACTTCATCAGGACCTCAAAGTCTGACACAGTTTCAAAGTCCTCCAGCTCCTGCAGAAACAGACAGTGAACACACCACACATATTCTCAATCATATACCCAACTCTATTGTTTACACCTGCAGGTAAACACCTACAATACATTCTACTTGGGCAGTGGTGGACACTGCTACACAACAGATGGATTGCATTTGAGTGTGTGTTGTACATGTCGGTGTGTTTGTGGTACTGTTACCCTCTTTGGTGAGAAGAGGCTGTCGCTGGTTGAGGATCTGGAGAAGGACTCTGAACACTCTATGGGCATGCTCAATCTGTAGAAGGTAATGTCAGTGTAACTGTTCTGGGAGCCAAATGACCTCTGGGTGACCTTTAGGCAAGGACA
>CAKAOI010001169.1:0-26241 GCA_916701655.1 Sebastiscus albofasciatus
TATTGATAAGGACATGTCATACTTGGTGGTTTGGCTGTTGTTGGTCCAGGAGTTGTTGGTTTGGGTGTTGTTGGTCCAGGAGTTGATGGCTTTGGTGTAGTTGGTCCAGGAGTTGATGGCTTTGGTGTAGTTGGCCCAGGAGTTGATGGCTTTGGTGTAGTTGGTCCAGGAGTTGATGGCTTTGGTGTAGATGGACTGGGAGTTGTTGGTTTAGGTGTAGTAGGGACAGGAGTTGATGGATTAGGTATAGTCGGGACGGGAGTTGATGGTTTGGGTGTAGTAGGGACGGGAGTTGATGGTTTAGGTGTAGTCGGGACGGGAGTTGATGGTTTGGGTGTAGTAGGGACGGGAGTTGATGGTTTAGGTGTAGTCGGGATGGGAGTTGATGGTTTGGGTGTAGTTGGTCTTGGACTTGTTACCGGTGGTAGAGGAGTTGTTGGCGGAGCTATAAATGAAAAATAAATCGTTTCTCGTGAAATCTTCTGTCACTGTCATAGCATAAACGTATTTCTTATGGTGCTGAGAGTAACTTGAATTCCCTCTGGTCTGTTTCTCACCTTTGCAGGCCATGACACACACAGCATCAACAGCAATATCTGTCTCAGGAGTTTCTCCAAAGGTTCCCACAATCACAAACTGAAATACATATAAAGGTAACAAGACAGTTAATGTAAACCTATAACAAACAATGTGCCGGTGCTGGACCAGTAGAAGACAACAATGAAAAACGCAAAAGAAGTTCCGCACACTGTAGCTCCCTTAAACCTCCCTTTACCTGAATGGCAGCAGATCCCAAGTACCGGACCTCTACAGGCTTCCAGCTCTGACCCTGGTTCCCCCTGACAGTGAAGAGAGCAGGTCCGAGGCTTCCACCTGGTAAACAGAAAAACAAATTCAAGTGAAACAAACATTTTCATGTTGTCTGTGTTCCTGTCTATATGGACATTACAGTAAATGCAGTCTTTCACCTGTGGTGACGGTGTGGACGCTGAGCTCCATGCTGGTGCTGGTGCCGTACAGGTAGTAGTGGAAGGTGAGGTCCAGACATCCAGAGGGGGGGGTTATCAGTGGACTTCTGATCTCAGATTTGGCTCCAGGGATGGCCTCGAAAGAATCCATCAGCATGTAGTAGCCCACTACATATAGAAGGGTCAAAATAAACAACAAAGAAAAGATGTGAGTGGATGCGAAAAGATTTGTTGAAAATGTTTGAAGTTAGGCAAAAAAAAAAAAACAAGAACCACTTACATCCAGGTTTGGAGAAGTCATCGTTGGGTCCGGTGCCTTCAGTTTGCGATTGCCCAGTCCACAGCTCAAAGCCAAATATATCAGGATTCTCAGTTTGACTCGTCCAACCACAAAGCTCGTCGGTGTCAAAATCACAGCCAGACAGACAAGCTGTGAACAAAACATTTGAACAACCAATGATACAACAGTTTGAGTTTATGCGCTGTTTTATGAGTGTGCTTGTGTGTAAGCTCACAGGGACATGCTCCTTCAGTGATGACGATGTTGTCCAGAGCTGTGTCACAGGAAAAAGAGAAGCCTCTCTGAGCCTCGAACACAATCTGTAGATAAGGAGCATACATTATACACCCTGCATGATAATAATACAGCAGTTATACTGTATGATAAGTTATAGAGTTATTTCAGCTTTTTGTCTGACCGACTAGGATACACGCAGATCCCAGGTATACTTTTTTTCCGCACCACGGTTCACGGTTGCCATATGCACATACGGGTACTTCGCAAAAAGTCAAGGCCACGCCCCCTTTTGGGGGATACAAAAACCGAAGATCCCATAGACTTCAATGCCATTTGATGTATATTTGGATTGTAATTTTGACAAGTTCGTATGCATTCATCTCTTGTTATACAAATATTTGTTTTATACACGTCTAATAATTATTTTGCCTGAACCTGAGCGTTCGTGATACCTTAATAAATGAAGGTTGCTCGCCGCCATGTCCCTTCAGTCTTCGCCCATCCAACACAGTGGCCAGATATTGGTTATCCAGATATCTCTACATATTTGATTGAATCACATTAGGCTAAGTGTTGTCTGTAGATAACCAATGTGTTAATACTAACTGTTTGATCTATAGGCTCCAACTCATGCTAGTCACTGTCACCAGCATCATTTAGTGATTTACCACACTCACAGTGAATATTAAGGTATTGTATGAGCCTCAAATCTCAGTGTGAAAGCCTCAGTTAACCCGCTAAACAACAGCTTTTCTCTCCTGTGACGGCGAGTTTCTTTCCCCCCAAAAGGGAACGCAGCCTTGGCGATGACACCATGCTGGTCTGGTCTATAGCTTGGAGCCATAAAGTACATGGTAGAGGAACAAACCATAGATCAGCGTTTTTGGATTTATTGTTAGTGCAACCAACTACACAGCATCTCTTCGGCATAGCGTTATTACTATATTCCAGTTTGTTTAATATAAAAGTTTGGAGTGGAATGTTTCAACTTCTGTTTACGTTGTTGCCATCTATGAGGGACACGGGTTTGGGGCGTGGTCACGCGAGCCTACTCTGGATGACGTATTGCCGGTCTGATGTACTTTTGCTGGTTAAATCAAACACTACAGTGACCCGCTAGCACTCACAGTGATGCTCTGACTGCCGCGTTTGGACACGGTGACGGAGCCCTTCAGCCAGGATGGACTCTGGATACCCGTCTTCTTCCAGACCTCCACCTCACCGCCGAGATTCTTGGCCAGAACCCTCAACACATTCTGATCGTCCGAGCCGTACATGTAGTAACGAAACTGGACACAGATCTGAGAGGCCGACGATGAGAGGGCAGGGCTCAGCAGACGAACTTTCTGTCCATTAGCCACATTGTCACACTCGTGGTAGATGTAGAAGCCCTCTGCAGACAGATTGAGACAGGAGGAAGATGTGTATTTATCTAATCATGAGTCACAATTCAGTGTTTCCATCCAAGACTCTAAATTAACCTCAATCATAGCCTGGTTATTACCACTGAGGTAACAACTAGGCTGTGCAGAAATTAAATATTTCACTGAAACCATGCATTCAGGACTGACCTCCATTAGGGTAGTCTCCACGGGGGCCAGTGCCATCTGTCGGGGTTGGACCTTTGTGTCGGGTCCAGTCACCCTTGTCTGTGTTGTCCTGACTGAACCTGCAGAATGGTTCACTGTCCTGGTTAAAGTCACAGGAAGTCAGCACTCCTGCTGGAGAAACACAACACAGGCCAACTGACAATTGGATATTGTAGAGGTCAATTAAGGTTAAGAATAGCAATTAATATAATTTACCACCAAAACAATTTGTCATTGTTATAAAGGATTTAGCTATCAGCAAGTTTCCGGGATTCCAGGATGAGTGGTTCCAAAAAGATGAGATCAGAGGGTTTGAAGCCAATTTGACATAGTGGCAAAACCATGGAATTATGAAATCCGGGTCCAATTTGATGCCATTGGGAAAAACGGACTTTTCCCCATAGACTTGAATTGTGAAAGGTAAATCAACTTGCCAATATGAACGCTTAAAGGGGCTCAAATTCAGAGCATATCTATGATTGACAGACCCCAGGAAGAGGCCGGTTGCCAATTTTCGTAGTAGTCAAACAGCTGTATTACAACTTCCGTATTCGTCACGTGATGCCATTGGGCCCAAAAATACTTTTTTCCATAGACTTACATTGGGAAAAAGACGTGACGACAGCGTGACAGCTGTGACCCCGTCACCGAGCCATGTGACTGAGTGGGCGCTACAGTGCCTGCTCCATGGGCCCAATGGATGCGGAAGATCGTCGGAAGATCCGGGTACTTTTACAGTCGGAAGTCGAGCCATTTTGGCTTCACGCGCCACTGAGCAACTTTCATAGGAATGAACGGGGCCCCGCCTCCAACGCTGTATCCAGTTCTCTTTATACATCCATGCCTGAAATGCCCCGCTTGAAGTCCCGCCTTTTCTTCCGTAACATGGTGATGTCACCAAGTAACACATTTGCATAATACCTGCCTAGCGCCTTGTTTGGCACGTCCTCAAACAAAGTTAGTTAGAGCGGAGCTGGAGCGGAGTCCGAAGAGTTTGGTTAGCATTTAAGCATGTAACATGTTCTAGTAGAATCCCAAAATACAAGTATGAACCTAAAAATTTACATAACGGGTCCTCTTTAATTCTCTGAGTGAGGACTGATGTTTCTCTGTATAGTTTGCCCTGTGTATGTTTGGGCTGTGTTAACACATCCGCGCAGTGTAGAAGTATTTGATGGTTATGGATAGGGAAGATAAGGAGCTGTAAAGAGGTAAAGTCCAACATCCATGCCAAGGACAGTGAGGTGGAGTCACATGCCATGCTACTGTGTAAAAGTATGCCAACCGACTCGTACATACGTGCCGAGATTTAAGAGATAAAGATACACAGAGTTAATTGCATGATTAAAACCAACTTACCATCTCTATGTGTTTTCTGCAGGCTGTAAAAGAGAGACAGACACAGGAACAGATTAAAGTTTGGTTTCAAAGAAGCTTTTTTCCACTTAAAGTCAAGTTAAGAAGCCTAATAAGAGAAAACGTTGATATCCAAATATTGCCAAGGATGAATGCAAGAGCCCTGTAAGCGCTGGATATAAAATGACATAAAGTGTAATATGGCATCTGTAAAAAATATCATTGAGGACAATAAATCCCCATAAACTCACTATCACTTGAGGCTTCACTATCTTTATAGGAATTTAATAGGAATTCATACTGATAGCAGCAGGTCTCAACCCGAGGGTGTGGAATCTCAGAGAGGATAAGATATAAATTTTAAAAAGTCTATATTTTTGAAACTCTTCAGGCTTTTAAAATTATTTAAAATGAATCAATCTGAGAAGGAAACAACAGTCTGGCTAACGATCACCAGCTCGTAGAGACAATGCAGGGAATAGCGCAATGATAATCAGAATCAGAAATACTTTATTGATCCATGGAGGGCGTTACAGTACGGAAGACCACAAGAGTCACGTAAAATGTAAATTCAATTCATTATTATTATTATTATTATTAAATTACATTAAAGTAAATTAAAGTAATTAATTATTTGATGTTTTAATGGGAAATAAAAACAAGCATTATAAAAAATAATTTTCAAATGAAATATGATTCCATCAATAAATTGTAGAAAATAATATTTTTTTATTTTAATTTTTGAATTATTAAAAATAATTAAAAAATACTAATATTATATATTATTAATTCATAAATAAATAATGGGATTCAAAATTCTATTGTAAGTCCCTTTTTAATTTGAACTATTTATTGATGGATTCATATTTAATTTTTTCATAAATTCTTGTTTTTATTGCCCATTAAAATGTCAAATAATGAATTACTATTAATTAAGACAATTTACACAAGAAACATTGTGATTAAAAGTGTCAAAATAGGACGAGTCAAATTATAGACAGATTACTTCCTAACATAAGTTAAATGCAACTAAAAATACTATAAAATCATAGTAATTATAAAACCCTAGGGGAAAGCTAAAAGCAACAGGCAAGTTTAATCCATTTAATCATAGATTAATAAATACATTTTCAAACAAATTTATTATTTAATTTTATTTTATTATTGGCTATTTTTACTGTACAATTTGTTATTAATCAATTAAATGCTTTATTACTATTTTCGTGACTCTTGTTGTCCTCCATATAACAGTTGCTATCACATAAAGAAATATTTAAAAAAATATATATAAATAAAGGAGTATGTAATATGTAACAATATATGTAGAGAATATAAAATAAGAAATGAGAAGATAAGAAATATGTACAAATATTTGCATTAAGACAAGCAATATATGACATATAACGACAGTGCAAATCAGTAAATGCAAAATGCAGAGATTTGAATAATACAAATGTATTATTGACTCTTTTGATAGTTGATTCCAGTCATACAAATAGCAATTTGCTCTACTTTTTCACATAATTTGAACAGATTTTTTGATGTGTTGGTATGACAAAATTGTAAAAAAAAAAAAAAAAAAAAAAAAAAGAAAAAAAAAAAAAGAGATTTATTTTTTTATATTTTGGATTTTGGACATAATATGTTTTGGGACTCACCTGAGCTGTGTCGCCTGTCCTCCACACATCCATAAGAGCAGGAATATAAACTTTAATGTTTCCATGGCTAACGGTTAGTTAGCAGGAGAGGAAGACCGAGGTGCAGAGCAGAGGACTTTATATATAGTAGAGGGACAGGATGGTATGGGGGTGGGTGGGGGGACCAGGGTGGATGGTGTGGATGCTGAATTACTTTATGTCGCAAAATGTGTAAATGAGTAACTGTGAGCGATAGGGACAGGGTGTGTTCTCTTTGGGTGTGAGCTTGAAGGTGTGTATCTGAGCCTGTGTGTGTCTATGTGTGCTTTTTGACCTCTCAGCAATTCACAGGGTGGGGGTGCCCATCAAACACAATATTACAAATACCAACTTGTACTGTAAGTCGTTATAGAGCTCGTTGTGTAATAAAATAAATACTTTGATTACATGGACGCACCTTTTCAGAGTTTACTGTATACAGGTGTGCATGAGAGAAAAAGGCTGGAGTCACAAATTTGATGACTTTAGACTCGATAAGGCTTGCAACTCGACTTTAACATCAATGACTCGTGGCTTCACTTGGACTTGAGCTTTTCGACTTCAAAATACTTGATACCTCCCCCCAAACACAAACTAATGTTAACACTACTCATTCCCAGTAAGTCAACACTGTTTTTTAGGATTTAGTTCAGTCACACTTGTTTTAACAAATTAAATACAAATTTTAAAAAGCATTCTTGATTTTTGTAAAATGAATATATTATTACTCTGTTGTTAAAATGGCATTACATTTAGTGAAGGGTGCATCAAGACTTGATCAGGACTTGAAACTCAAAGTTTAGGACTTGGGACTTAGCAGTCTTGCATTGGGACTTGCCTTGTCAACCTTAACTTGGGACTGGACTTAGGACATGACTTAAATGACTTAAGACTTGACTTTTGGACTTGTCAGTCTTGACCTGAGACTTGACAGTCTTGCATTGGGACTTGACTTGGGACTTGTCAGTCTTGCATTGGGATTTGTCAGTTTTGACTTGGGTCTTGTCAATCTTGAATTGGGACTTGACAGTCTTGCATTGGGCCTTGACTTGGGACTTGACAGTCTTGCATTGGGCCTTGACTTGGGACTTGACAGTCTTGCATTGGGACTTGACTTGGAACTCCTCAGTCTTGACTTGGGACTTGACAGTCTTGCATTGGGACTTGACTTGGGACTTGTCAGTCTTGATTTGGGACTTGACATGGGACTTGTCAGTCTTGACTTGGGACTTGACATGGGACATGAAGCTGGACATAACTTGGAACTTGACTTGGAACTTGAAGCGGGACATGACTTTGGACTTGACTTGGGACTTGTCAGTCTTAATTTGGGACTTGACTTGGGACTTGACTTGGTTATGTGATCAGACTGAATAGAAACTGTTCAAATCACCACACACCAGCCGTTGAACCACTGACCCTGGAGGTTCAGGGTCAGTGGTTAATCCCGGCTGGGGACTCAGTATTTGAACTAAGGGTGTGTATAAAGAGAGAATGTACTTTCTTTTTCTGTTCTGATCTTTTTCTGCTGGTTTGACTTTCTTTGACTCACACGGGTGTAATGAATGGCGAGCCGTCACACTGTGCCCTTTCTTATGTTTGAACAAGTATGAGTGCTTTTGATTAATGCTGGAATTTTTCTCTAGCTTACAGTGACATCAGTCAATACTGAAGCTACTTTCTCAAAACTCTCCGTACAGTCTGCATTATCAACAGTTAATCTCACCTCCAAAACTCACTGATGTAAAAATGAAACATACAAATAAAATCTACTGTACTCTGAGCTGTTGTGTGGACTTCACCATCATAAAAAAGATCATCAACATGAGTCAGTTATCTATGTGCGTGTGGGAGTCCCGGCCTCGTAAAGATACTGAGACAGGAGGGAACTCCTTCAACGTGAGGTGAGGACATTCTCATCATGACAGAGTGAATACTAAAGAGCTTTCTGAGGGGTGTGGTTGCAATCGAGTATTAATTTCCAACACGTTCTCATCCAAACTCGTCACGTACTCACGTTTTGTTAGGACCCCTTGGCGTCACTTTTTGGTTGCAGTAAACACAAGCTTAACGTTGTTAATCAAACAAAAACGTTTGCTTAGATTTATGCAACAAAACAACTTTGTTAGGTTTAGGAAAAAATAACATGGTTGGGCTTAAAATGACTATGTTTGTAAAGAGATAATGACGCAAACAAACAGCTGATTGTAACGTGAAAGGGAAACTTAAAGGTCCCATATTATAAAAAGTGAGATTTTCAGGTATTTTACATTATAAAGCAGGTTTTAAGTGCTATATAAATACTGTTAAACTATCAAAACGCTCAATCTACGGAGAAATACACACAGCAGCCCGTAATTCAGAATTTGTGCGTTTGAAACAAGCCGTTTAGGATTTCTGTCCATTTGTGATGTCACAAATATACAATATTTAGACCATTACACGGTTTTAAACGTAAGCATTCTAAATGTGTCCCAGTTTATTTCCTGTTGAAGTGTATGTAAATAACATCAGCTGACAGGAAGTAAACATGGACCCAAACTGTTGCCTAGCAACACAATTCTGTTGCAATTCCATTGAAATGCACTAAAACGGAGCGTTTCAGACAGGAGGGTAAATACAGGTATATTCAGGCAGACAGCATGAGGAAAATAAAGTTTTTTTTTAACATTACAGCATGTAAACATGTTCTAGTAGAAGCACAAAATACAAGTATCAACCTGAAAATGAGCATGATATGGGACCTTTAACGTTGGGAACATGGGACACAAACAAAGAGCTGATTCTTCTGTACATTTGAATGTAACATTCAGAAAGACTTGATACGTACTAAAATTAATTCACAGTAAGATGAAACATAATGTACCTAATGGGCTGAATAAGCTCTCTACCCCAACATAAATACATAAGATAAGATCAGATATTCCTTTATTAGTCCTGCAGTGGGGAAATTTAAACATATATCAACATTCTTTACATAGAGAAAGCATGATTAGCCTATTGAATTATACGCATCCATGGAAACACCCCAAGGTAGGGCCAACCAGGTGAATAATCACTGATCTTTGTACCACTTCACCTACACATCACCTTAGCGACAGACTGGGTGTGGCGTAGAAGTGTCTGTTGACTGTTAAAGCAAAGTGCAAGTGGATGTGACAATGCATAAACATTGAATTGTCATGGCTACCTCTTAATGAGGACATAAATCTTACTAAAGAGAGACATTGTGGACAGAACCTTGAAAGATAAGGGTCCTCTGGAGAAGCTAAAACTTTGGACCTTTTAGACTTGTAGCCATTAATTAATTAATTGATAAAATGTGACATAAATCAATATTTCTGTTTTGCTTCTTTGTGTATTTATCTTTGTATTAATTCTCTTATTTATTTACACTTCTGTTTAATTTTCCCTTTTATTTATTTATGTATTTAATTTTACATTTAATTTATTTTTACATTATTTTTGCTTTTTTTATTATTATTTATTGATTTTAGCAGATTCTGTCCTCCATACATAAGTTTTTCACATCGGAAAAAAACTAAACAAAATGAAAGACAATAAATACAATTTTGCTAAAAGAGACAAAACAAACAAAAATGATGACAATGACACGATAAAATGTTAATAAAATACAAGGAATAAAACAATGCAACAAAACATAAAAAAATTACATCATACAAGTTTCATTTTTTTTTTTTAATTTATTGATTTTGGCAGGTTTTGTCCTCAATACAGAATTCTTCACATAGGAAAAAAAAAGACAAAACAATTTTCCTAAAAGAGACAAAACAAACACAAAATTATGGCAATGACAAAATGTTAATAGAATAGAAGCATTAACAACAACATAAAAAAAAAACAAAACATCATAGCATGATCGGTAGAGTGAAGAACGTGAAGTATATAGCAACACAGTCACTGGCTGCGATGGCCGAGTGGTTAAGGCGTTGGACTTGAAATCCAATGGGATCTTCCCGCGCAGGTTCGAACCCTGCTCGCAGCGGTTGTTTTCTTCTTTTGCGATGACACAAACGGAAGTGACGTACTTTCTGGTAGTAGAGATAAACCCGGTAATTTGGCAGTTTTCCATGAAGTTAAAACGTGTTGTTGTTAAACTAGCAATACTTAAACAGCAATACATAAGTTTTCTTGCGGTTACAAAAGGCACCGCTGGGATTCGAACCCAGGATCTCCTGTTTACTAGACAGGCGCTTTAACCAACTAAGCCACGGCGCCACCTATCACCATTGGGCGGCATAACCGTTTATAAATGAGTGATAGGAGCATACATAATACTGTGTTTTACCTTCCTAGTTGTATATTTATTTTGCATGGATTAATTTCAGAGCCTCGGTTTGCATATCACAGCAAACAGACTTGAAATAAATCTGCTTGAATGGCTCTTAGTGCATGGTCTGTAGTAACTATATGGTACCACAGAGTGGCGCCAAGAAGCCATGATGACATCAACATTGGGGGTGATTTTTGCAGATGTTTGCAATGTGCAGATGATTTTGCAGATGTTTGCAATGTGCAGGTGATTTGCAGTTGTCTGCAATGTGCAACTTTTGCAGATGTTTGCGATGTGCAGCTTTTGTAGATGTTTGCAATGTGCAGGTGATTTGCAGTTGTCTGCAATGTGCAACTTTTGCAGATGTTTGCGATGTGCAGCTTTTGTAGATGTTTGCAATGTGCAGGTGAATTGCAGATGTTTGCAATGTGCAGGTCATTTTGCAGATGTTTGCAATGTGCAGTTGATTTGCAGATGTTTGCAATGTGCAGTTGATTTGCAGATGTTTGCAATGTGCAGGTGATTTGCAGATGTTTGCAATGTGCAGGAGATTTTGCAGATGTTTGCAATGTGCAGTTGATTTGCAGATGTTTGCAATGTGCAGGTGATTTTGCAGATGTTTGCAATGTGCAGGTGATTTTGCAGATGTTTGCAATGTGCAGGTGATTTTGCAGATGTTTGCAATGTGCAGGTGGTTTTGCAGATGTTTGCGATGTGCAGCTTTTGCAAATGTTTGCAATGTGCAGGTGATTTTGCAGTTGTTTGCAATGTGCGGGTGATTTTGCAGATGTTTGCAATGTGCAGGTGATTTTGCAGATGTTTGCAATGTGCAGGTGATTTTGCAGGTGATTTTGCAGATGTTTGCAATGTGCAGGTGATTGGAACCTGCCAAAATAAAGAATAAATGACAAACTAACTAACTAACTAAATAAATAAATAAATAAATTTGTCATTAAATGTAGCAAAAAATAATATTAAACATAAATGTAGCCATTAATTAATTGATAAAATGTATAAGAAATGTGTAAAGAAAAGAATACATAAATAAATTAGTTTGGGGAAATAAATAAGGATCGAAATGCAAAGAAAAAAATGATGCATAAATAAATAAATAAATATACACATTTAAAATATAAATTAATGCAAAAAATATCTAAATAAATTTAAAAAATAATAATACATAATACAAAGATAAGTGAATAAAGAAGCTAATTAAAACAAAAATATAAGTTTATGTCACATTTTATCAATTAATTAACGGCTACATTAATTTTTTATATTATTTTTGCTACATTTAATGACATATCTATTTATTTAACGAGTCATTTAAAAAGAAATTGGGACAGTGCCTTCGGGCGCCCATGTCTCAGGGCCTCCCTCCCTGCTGCTGATGCTCCTACTTTTCTTGTCCGTAAGAGGCGATAGTTGGAATTGCAACACAGCTGGATTTCATTTGTTTTTCCATCTTCTCTTTCTGTCTGTGTGTGTGTTGCTCTTATGAGCAGCCCTGCCACCGATAAAACCCTATTGATGAGCATGCAGTATGTGTGATTCAGGTCAAACTCTCCACACTATAGGTCACATGATGACATCTGTGCCACCTTGAGTTATTTTTTAAATAATTTTATTTAATTTATTTTTCGCTTCCTGTCCCTGGCATGTTGCCTTGAAATATGGTATTAATCACAACAGAGTTGCATAATTGAAAAAAAAGCCCATCCTTACACAATGCACAATAATAATGCCAGGAAATTGAAATAAAATCTTCAGTGACTACATTAAGTTATGAGCGGTTAAAATATTCTACATTCTGAACATTTCTTAGAAATAGACACACAAACGCATATTTTCTCCTGTGTGTAACTTTCATTTTCCATGAGTTACTTCCTGTTACTAATCACCCCCAGCCACCACTCAGCTTCCTCCTCTCTAACCACAATCAGTCTCTATTATTGGAGCGTTCCCTGTTAGGAATGAACGCTGTCTGCACCGGCATGGAAGTTAAGTCATTTATTTATATAGCCCCTTTCATACAGAACCTAACAAAATCCAAATTAAATAAATAAATGACTCCCATTCCCATATTTATTTAAATGGACTTGCATTTATATAGCAATGAATGAATAAATAAATAAATAAATCTGTAGCAAAATTAATATTCAAAATAAATATAGCCATAAATTAAGTGATAAAATGTGACATAAATTAATATTTCTTTTTTTAATTTGCTTCTTTGTTTATTGATCTTTGTATTAATTTTCTTATTTATTTACTCTTCTGTTTAATTTTCCCTTTTATTTATTTATGTATTTAATTTTAACAATTATTTATTTATTTATTCATTAATTAATTAATTTATTTTTGGCAGGTTTCGTCCTCCATACAAGGTGCTTTACATAGGAAAAAACAAAAGACAATAAATAATTTAATAATTTTGCTAAAAGAGACTAGAAAAGACAAAAAATTACAACAATAACATATTAAAATAAATAAATAAATGACTCCATGAATAAATAAATGTCATTAAATGTAGAAAAAATAATATTCGAAATAAATGTAGCCATTATTAATTGATAAAATGTGACATAAATTGGACTTGCATTTATATAACAAGTCAAAAGCAATACTGAATGAATAAATAAATAAATTACATGGTAAATAAATAAATATGTCATTAAATGTGGCAAAAATAATATTAAAAATAAAGGTAGGCATTAATTAATTGATAAAATGTGACTTAAATTGATATTTTTGTTTTAATTTGCTTATTTGTTTATCTTTGTTTTAATTCACTAATTTATTTACTCTTCTGTTTAATCTGTCCTTATATTTATTTATGTATTTTTAATCTTTACATTTATTTATTTAAATATCCCTTTAACCGAATAACAAAATATGAGTAATAAATAATAACAATAAAAAAATACATATTTTAGATTTTTCTGAAGGGGTCTGTGTTTAGGGGAGATGTGTACTTCAGTATTTCTAAAATCCTGGCTGTGGCCGTGCATGATGCATAACAATGATTCTTCTACTGTGAATGTGGTTACCGTGATAGAAAGTATTGAACTGTGAGGCACGTATGTAATTTAGAGCCCAGAGTTCATGTGTGTTTGGCCGTTTCCCGTCAACCTGTTGGATGTTACTGGCTGCTGCTCATGATTTAACTCGGTCCCACTGTGGATCTCAAGTTATTTCCTGCACAGATGTGTATCGTATAACAACCTAAATATGACATATAGTTTGTTTTCACACTGAGCAGTCCTCCATACTGAGCTGATGAGTCAGATTATCAGACACATTTGTCCTGTTAAATACTGACTGTATATGGAGAAGACATTAAATGTGACACTGCATGTTTCTGACTCATCTTGACATCATGATGTGACTTCGTCATCCGTCATTCTTCTTCTCTGGTCTGCAATTCTCTTCACATTGATGCCTGACATTAAAACTCTATTCTTCTTGCTAACAAAGACCAGATTAAATTAAAACCAAGTTATCTTATAATTTATCATAATGGTTTTAAGTTGCACATTCAAATTTCCAACAACCGCGGCCTCAAAATTGACCATCAAATAAAATGACTAAATAAATGACTAAATAAATGACTAAATGACTAAATAAATAAATAAATAAGTCATTAAATGTATCAAAAATAATATTAAAAATAAATGTAGCTACTAACTAATTGATCAAGTGTATAAGAAATGTGTAAAGAACAGAAAACAGAAATAAATAAGTTTGGGAAAATAAGTAAGGGGCTAAATGCAAAGGAAAAATAATTCAGAAATAAATAAATAAATACACACATTTAAAAATAAGTATAAAATAAATGCAAAAATAAATAAATAAATGCAAAAATAAATAAATACATGCAAAAATAAATAAATACAAAATAATAATAATAATAATAAATAATAATAATAATAATTGTATTAATAATAATAATAATAAATAATACAAATAAATACATAAATAAATTAAACAGAATATTAAATAAATAAGGGAATTAATACAAAGATAAATAAATAAAGAAGCAAATTAAAACATTTTATCAATTAATTAATGGCTACATTTATTTTTAATATTAATTTTGCTACATTTAATGACATATCTATTTATTTATCGAGTCATTTAAAAAAAAGTGGACAAGGCCTCACGGCGCCAACGTCTCCCTGCTGCTGCTGCTGCTACTTTTCTTGTCCGTAAGAGGCAATAGTTGGAATTGCAGCACAGCTGGATTTCGTTTGTTTTTACATCCTTTTCTGTCTATGTGTGTGTTGCTCCAAAGAACTGACAAAGGAGCAGGAAGTGGTGATGAAGTCAGTGCATATCTCTCAGAAGGGTACTCCTCAAGAGAAGTGCTGCCTGGGAGAAATGAGTAAGATTTTATAAATAAAACTCTGACTTTCAATGTACACCGTTTTTCCATGTAATTCCCGGGGGAACAAGCGTGCTCAGTTGAGTAACGGTGGTGTGGGCTGGGCCGGGTTAACACATACCCTACAACCAGCAGGATGGTTGGACTGAATCTGTGCTCCATTTATTAGAAGCAGCTCTCTGTTCCTCGCTCTGTTATTGTCGTAAAGCTCTCACTTTACTGGAAGTGAGCGGGATTTGTTGAGCCCAACTGTGAATCGAGCAAATGGAAGAATGTGCTCAGGGTCGGGCCTCGACTTGTACCGACAGCTCTTGAGGGATTGAACCTCCAACAAGGACGCAGAGGGAGATGGAAACACAGCAGGGGAAAGTTGACTGAGGTTGAAGGGGCATGTTTGTCACGGTGCTGTGAGGAATGAATCACTGCAGGGAGGTTCGGCTCCTGTTGGAACATAAGAACATATTGTCTCCGCTGCCTTCAAAACGTGCATTTCCCTTATTGTTTCCACATGTGGCTCCCAAAGTTTTTTTCCAAGACACTTTTTCTATAAATAGATAAATTCTGGTGGAAAAAAAGTCACTGATTTATTTATTATTATCCACCTGGAGATTATGTATTCGGTTGTGTGTGTGCGTGTCTGTCTGTCTACAGTTAATCTTGCATACTGCTGGACCCATTAGCTTTATATTTTTTGTGCTCATGCATGCTTGAGGATCTCTCGTGGTTGCAGTAATTTTCACTTTTTAAAAAACATATTTTATTGATTATATTTATTTATCGTTTTATACCACCAATTAGACTGTTGTTAGGCTATTAAATAGGCGTCATCAGTCACCGCAAGCCCCATAGATGTGGGTTAATAGGAGCCTACTACACCTACTAGTAGGTTTTATCATCTATTCACATGGTAGATCACAGAAAGAATGAATAAAAGAACATGACAGTGACCTTTAGCGACCGTAGTAATTATGACAGGAGCAGAAGCGGATGTCAGGCGCTGTAGTATAGACGGTGTGAAACCTCATAATGGCTGGAGGTCAGGGACGATGGATGGGACACAAAATACAAGGTTTTCATCCAGGAGGCTGGAGTTTGCATCCCATGTGAAGCCAATAATGTGTAGTTGTCTTCATAGTTATTCTAACCAAAAACACAATGTTTTTCCCTAAACGCAACTGTTTTTTTGTTGTCTAAACCTAAAGAAGTTGTAGTTTTATTGCTTAAATCTACAGAAGTTGTCGTTTTATTGCCTAAACTAAAGAAGTTGTTGTTTTGTTGCCTAAACCTAAAGAAGTTGTAGATTTATTGCCTAACCCTAAAGAAGTTGTAGTTTTGTTGCCTTAACCTAAAGAAGTTGTAGATTTATTGCCTAAACCTAAAGAAGTTGTAGTTTTGTTGCCTAAACCTAAAGAAGTTGTAGATTTATTGCCTAACCCTAAAGAAGTTGTAGTTTTGTTGCCTAAACCTAAAGAAGTTGTAGATTTATTGCCTAACCCTAAAGAAGATGTAGTTTTGTTGCCTAAACCTTAAAATGAGAGTGCATCTGTTGCGAAGACGTGCGAATGAAAAACAATTCTGATGCGCTTGCGGTCTAGACGGGGGGCAATTGTTTGTAATTGTATTCTGCACTCTACTAAGTGTAAATAACATGAAATGTAAACTGCCAAATTCCCAGAAAAATACAGACGACATAACATCTGTGTTCTGAATGGTTTCTACCGCCCTGTCTGACAGCTGGAGCCTGGACTATTATCAGTCTGAATGACTTCTGCTGAGTCTGTTGTCTAATCAGGTCCTTTTATGAGGTCCAGTCACTGGGAGCCTAAACAGCAGCCGTGTGTCAGGGATGACAAATCTAAAAGGCTGAAGCAAAACACCAATGAGGGAATATCCTTTGGGAGAATCAATAAATATGAATCCTACAAAATAAGATGATAAATGTCTGAAATAGATTCTTTGTAATGATTTTCTTTTCTTTGTTATGATCACAAATTAGCCAACACCTTATATGATTAAAATTTGAACATGAGCCAACATGACCAACACGTTACTGACACACTATGTCTTCTAATTTGTCATCCGCCTGTAATTTTCCCGGCGTACCTCCAACCACAAACACACCCGCTCTATCACCAAGCCCTTTTTGCACTTCTCACTATATCCTTAACTGTACTTTTTTTCCATGTGATTTCATTTAAATGGTGCCCAAAAAAGCATCCTTGTAATTCCCTGTGGTTAGATGTGTCATTAGGTGAGGAATGGGGTTGAGTTAAGGGCAGATGAATGAGTGTTGTCATTGGAAAGTTATCTTAAGTAATATTAATGTGTTTTGGTTGTGCACACAAATACACACCCAAGCCGACTGGGTTAAAGAGCACCAGACTAAACACTTTATTTTCTTGCTAGACTTTGTTATCGAAGTACTAGGAGATGAGGGTGCACTCTCAAACACTGACTCATGGGCCCTCATGGGTGGTGCAAATGCGGTTGAATGAGACAGTGAGTCGCTCTCTTCTGCAGGTAGGAAGGAAGGGGTGGGGTGGAGGTAAGTCAGAACTTGCAGATAAATTAATCTATAGTTAAATCAGCTGCTCCATCAACACTCAACATAGCGTCATCTAGGCGTAAATACGGCAGCAACATTGTTGTAAACGGATAAAGAGCATGCCGAAATAACAACATAATGGTGCCAATTTGTAGAAAGTCTGAATTGATGCTTTGTCAGGTCTGTCCGCACGACGACAATCAAACCACTTTTAAATTGCTTGTTTTCTGAATGGAGTTTGGATCGATCAGTGCCAGGCTATGCAGTTGCTCCATCAACACTCAAGATAAAGTCATCCAGGCATAAATACGGCAGCGACTGTTTATACCATAAACAGTCTGTGGTTTATACACATATATTTATACACAGAGTTTGGTCCTGTCTCTGTATTAATATGATGTATACTATCGTAGCTCTGGGTGACAGACAGCTGCGATATTTGTTTCCTCCATTTCTGATTCAACAACGTCGGGACGTCAGTGATGACAGGAGGAGAATATCAACGCTGGTAGGCTTTCGCGACACAGCGTCACGCCAATTTCTGCCTCAAGTTGAAATATTTAAACTCCTGCGAATACAGAAATGACGCAAATTTTGCATGTTCGCGTCACGTCATTCGCATTGCTCAACACAAATTTGCATCTGTTCACCTCTTTGCATTGACTTTGTATGTAATTGCGTGAAAAGTTCCCTTCGCTCTTGGTGCGAACACACCGTTAGGCAGGACGTTGCGGGGGACCTTTGGGCGTAGAAAGCGTGATACCAAGGGTCATGACGCCAACGCCAAGGGTCATGACGCCAACGCCAAGGAGAGTGACGCCAACGCCAAGGGGAGTGACGCCAACGCCAAGGGGAGTGACGCCAAGGAGCTGGGATGAGAACAAACCTAACAGGACCTTAACCATAAAGGCGGTAGATCAGAAAAGGCTCATATGAATCATGTTTGCGATTTATCATTTGTAACAGATTGAAAAATGATCATCCTGGCGACTTAGGCAGCAGATAAGAAAATGCTTATATGGGTCATTTTGGAAAGCTATGACATGTTTACGTTGCCTCCGAGGGCAGATGTGAACCTACATTTCAATTGAAGGTTCGATCTTGACCTTGGGAAATGCAGCTTGACAAGAAGACTTTCAACACAGTCAAACTTACCTCACCCGAAAACTTCGGAAACAACAAGTTGGATTTTTTTTTTTTTTACATCAGAATGATTTATCGTCCAAAGAACTAAGCCCCAGGAAACTAAACAGCAGCTACCCAACAAATTAAACTCCCTTTCGCGCATTTATGATTGCGTTTTACATCATCTGAAGGTTCCTGGAAATGTTTGTGCTGTCTGTGTGCATGCCGTGCAAGGAAACATCAGGTGGATCCAGGCCAAATCCAGATCAGGGCCAAGATAAGAGTCCAGTATGAAATCACTGCAGGGCTTATCTAGATTTATGACTGCTCCGGTGTTGGAGAGCTCCAGTATGTGAGGTGTTCCAGACTCTTTGGTCTGATCTTTGGAACTGGCCAGGTTATGTAACTATGCGTGTCCAGGTGTCTACATTAATGCAAGTATATTCATGAATGCAGCGTGCCAATCGGCTGTGTGTACATTCAGTCTGGTTCACCATAACCTCACCCACTTACTCACTCTTAACCGCATGCAGGTTAACACAGGACAAACAGTAGAGTTTCCTTTCCTTTTTCCTTTCAACTCCTACTTTGTGGTTCACCATCATCCATCGTCTGTACATCCTGTTGCGTACACACTGTGACCTCTTTGAGCATCATTCTGTTCAGAGCAATGGAAAGATTATGCAGTTAAGTTTCGGAAGAACTGTTCCTTTATGTGTTGAGAAAATTCTCATATACTTCTTAAGCTAAATAAACTGTTTAACCTCCTGAGACCCGCAATCCCGACTGACTTAACTGTCTTTCAGAGACTCTAGTAGGTCCGGTTCTATGGTTAAAATGGAGCTACAGATATTATATGAAACAAGAAAACCTAAAGAATCCATTGGTGCCAATCACGTCATGCTCGCTTGGGAAGGAGGCTAAATAATGTGCCAAAGTTGGGCTACATTTTGGCGTGGAAAATCTGGTAGTCCCAGTGTTATACTTCTGGGAAATCATGGGGAAATTTTACAACCATACTGTCAAGTCTTTACTCAAGTTCAATATAATGTATGCATGGAAAATCACAGATGTTACCATGACGTGATATCATTGAATTATTGCGCCACTTTCATGCACACGTAGGATAGTTGTTACTGAGTTTGTTAGTTAATTTTGGTTTGTTGATTTGGATTTTAATATCAGTTTCGTTTTTGTTGTTTTTTAAGAAAAAGTATTTGGTTTAATTTCACTTCACAAACTCAATATTTTTTGTAGTTTCACTTTCCATCCAGAGTGCTAAACTGTCACTATTACCACACAGTGGGCTGTTGAGGTTTACTCAGCAGCATGAATAACGCCACAGTGTGTTCAGGTCATTCTTGGTCATGGAAATCATGGGTCCTGTTGCTGTTATCAAGAATGATGAATGTGTCATTTCGACAAATTCTTTTAGTGTGAGATAATGCATTTACCGCTCACAGCAGCAGCTTTCCCCTTAATGTCTGTGTTGTTATCAACAACACGCACGCACACTTTTACTTCCCTTTGTCCTTTATATAGGATTGATGACGCCGTTCCTTTGGAAATACCAGAAGTAGAGGAAATAATATTAATTCTGATGTCTGCTCTGGTTTTCTTGCCACACACTAATTCTCCTGTTATCCAGCCAGTCCTCCTTCGGGGTTATTTGCGCTGCACCCGATTTGACTGTTTTCAGGCCATTTAATAGGCGTTATCAGTCGCTATAAGCACCATAGATATGGGTCATAAGGGGCCTACTATACCTACTATGTTGTAAAAGTGAAAGTGAAACTTAAAAGCAACACGTTCTAAGATAAAAACTGTATGAAACGTCATGTTTTGCACACAAACAAAAAGGCTTCTTTGGGTTGAGACAACAAAACTACAACTTCTGTAGGTTTAGGCGATAAAACTACAACTTATTTAGGTTTAGGCAACAAAACTACAACTTCTCTAGGTTTAGGCAACAAAACTACAACTTCTTTAGGTTTAGGCAACAAAACTACAACTTCTTTAGGTTTAGGTAACAAAACTACAACTTCTTTAGGTTTAGGCGATAAAACTACAACTTCTTTAGGTTTAGGCAACAAAAACTTCTTAAGGTTTGGGCAAAAAAAACAGTTATGTTTAGAGGTCGCTGTCGTGTTCTTTCATACCTTCTTTTGGGGATCTACCATGTGAATAGAAACCTACTAGTGGGTGTAGTAGGCCCCTATTGACCCACATCTATGGAGCTTATAGTGACTGATATTGCCTATTTAATAGCCTCATAACAGTCTAATCGGCTGGCCCCTCAGACAGCATGAGTCTGACACTGCGCCTCACCTGCCGACCTCAGTATAATTCTATTCAACGTGTTTCCCAACATCACTACTAAGAATGTCCAAAAGCAATAAGATAACCTTTGTTGCCAGTCTCTGCTGGGATGCCAGGAAGTGACTATCTCTGCCCCCTTGATTCACTTCCTGTTTTTAATCCCGTGAGGCGTGTGCTGTCGTCTGATGCGACATGACAAAACCTGACAAAAGCAGGGCTGTTCCTGTTTGTTCCTTCTACTTACAGGGGGGTCTCGGCAGTTACCACAGAGTTGTACAAACAAACACCTTTCTGCCAGAAACTAGGAACACGTCAGAGCATCTTTATGCTGACTGGGGCTTCAAACCTTAAAGATGTATTTCACTCCAAATACTGATGCAGGCTATAGTCAATATTTTGTGTCCTATTTGTTTAAAGCTGCAGTGCGTAAAATTGCATCAAATGTTCGGGCTGTCAATCGCTAACTAATCACACGTTTCTTATCTGTTCAAAATGTAGATTTGTCAAGTATTTAACACTCTTATCAACATGGGAGTGGGCAAATATGCTGCTTTATGCAAATATATGTATATATTTATTATTGGAAATCAATTAACAACACAAAACAATGACAGATATTGATCCAGAAACCCTCACAGGTTCTGCATTCAGCATAAAACAATATGCTCCAATCATAACATGGCAAACTGCAGCCCAACAGGCAACAACAGCTGTCAGTGTGTCAGTGTGCTGACTTGACTATGACTTGCCCCAAACTGCATGTGATTATCATAAAGTGGGCATGTCTGTAAAGGGGAGACTCGTGGGTACCCAGAGAACCCATTTACATTCACTGATCTGGAGGTCAGAGGTCAAGGGACCCCTTTGAAAATGGACATGCCAGTTTTTCCTCGCCAAAATGTAGCGTTAGTTTGGAGCGTTATTTCGCCTCCAAGTTGCATGAATGCGTTAAAGAAATTAGTGTTATTAAAACGGATTTGCGTTAACGTGTTATTATTGCGTTTACTTAGACAGCCCTAATATATATATAAATATATATTTTCACTTTCAACTCTCCTTATATTTACCGTACAGACTTTTCCACACTGTCCTGTATGAAAATATCACATACATGTATTAAGCACAATTGTAGAGACAAATTATGGTTAAGCCATCGTAAAATCATATCATGCCGTTATCCAAGTATATTGTAAAGGGTGGTAAGATGACAAAGTAAAGGAAGGTCAGTGAGAACTTAGTGTCAGGATATTAGGAGATTAATTACACCTGAAAAATAACACACTGAAACAGAAAAAAACGACTTGTGACGAGTGTGTCATCGCTCCGGTCTGGACTGCTGAGTTTTCAGCTCCATTCCAAAGAAAACGTGACTAACCAACAGCAGAGTCTTGTCTTTGCAGTTTTTCTGATTTCGGAGGAATAAAAACGCTCACTAATGTCCTGACATGTGGTCTGATGATGCAGCAAATACTACAGTATATCTTATTGCGAAACTCACCAGTTCAGACCGGTCTAATGACACACCCAGCTCATGCTAAGGCTTCTGTTTCAGGGTACATTTTAACTGTTTTATTTCAGATAATGGTTGGACTGAGAACACTCAACTCCACAATGCCATTCTGTCCAGTGCAAGAAAGCCAAAACCTCAAGGTCAAACAAGGTCAGCTAGTGAAACAGGGGATTCCCTCTCCTCTTACTTGACGCCATGTCTCACCGCCCTTTCCTTACTTCTTCAACTTTTACTCCCCTGCAACATAATGTACGTGGGTAGATGTCTTTTTCCTGTGAAGACATACAAAAACAATTCTGCTAGAAAAACATGGTTGCTAAGAATATATTTCTCAAGAGGTTTTCCTCTAATTTCTGGACGCTAGCGCATGCAATAGAAATGTGGGGGAACTTTACCCTCATCCTACCAAGAGACCCCAAGAGACCCCGGAGAAACATCCGTCATTGCAAAATGTTAACTCATGTTCTTCTCAAAATAGTACTGATTACTTTATTATTGTGATCTGAAAAACCCCCAAAATAATTATTAATATTTTAGGAAAGCTACAGTTAATGCATATTGTGTAAAAAGAAAATAGACATAGCAGGTTTGTGGACTGCTGTTCTGTAGCCTCGAGATTGGCATTTTGGCCGTCAAGTACAACTGAATGCTGAATAAGACATTTTTAGGCGACCAAAAAGATTATAATTCACTTTCATGAACAGAAAACAGACTGTGAAAGCGTTAAAGTTGTAAGACAAAAACACAGACAACTCCCAGACCGGACAACGCCGTCTCAAAGTATCCCCGCCCTAAAGCATCCCCTGCTTTATGGTCTATTTGACTCTAAATGGGACCATAATTTACTAAATGAACATCATGCTGTATTGAAGAAGACTTTGAACTAGAGATTGAGACCATAAACTCATGTTTACAATGTTTACTGAGGTAATAAATCAAGTGAGAAGTAGACTCATTTAATTTTTTTCTTCTCTCTCTCTCTCTTTTATTATTATTTTATTGTATATTATCTACTTTTTTATTATTATATTTTTATTTTATTTATTTATTTTTTATTTATTTTTTTTAATTTTTAATTTACTTATTATTATTATAATATTATTATGATTATTTACTATTATACTCTTACTTAATGTTACTCTTAACTTCATTTTATTTCCTTTTTTAAGCTAAACCTTTAATTTTCTTTCTCTCTTTTATTATTTTATTTTATTTTATATCAATCCACTTTTTTATTATTTATTTATTTTATATCAATCCACTTTTTTATTATTTGTTTATTTTATATCAATCCACTTTTTTATTATTTTATTTTATTTTATTTTATATCAATCCACTTTTTTATTATATATTTATTTTATATCAATCCACTTTTTTATTATTTTATTTTATTTTATTTTATATCAATCCACTTTTTTCTATATTTTATTTATTTATTCTTTTTTTTTCTTTCTTATTTCTTTTTATCTCTTTTGTGTGACCAAGACCAACATTTCTATGTTTTTATTTCCAGTCACAGACATTGTTATGTTCTGCATAGTTACAACAAAGCATACGAGAAGAATTGCAAATGTGAAATTCTTATTTCCCGTATTATTTTTTTTATATATTTCGCAAGTCATGTTATAGCTACTGGTTTACCCTTTTGGTATTTACTGACTACCACATCTGTGTGTGTGATGCTGTGTGTTGTCGTGGCAACCACTGAGTCCCATGTTGCTGAAGCCCCCACAGAGAAATGGGTGGGTGGTACACGCCGAATTTCCATCCACGACCGTATATGGGATGAACCAAATCCTCGGGGGGTTGTGGAGGTCATTCTGTTTATTTTTGGCAACAAACAGCAGGATGACATGTTGCAGCAACAACAGTAATGAAACAACAAGTCTCCATCAATGACTCATGAGGCCGTCGACCTCACAGCTATTATTCTCTCTGTTGTGTGCTTCTGTTCATTCAACGCACTCACAAGGTTGTTTAGTGGTAACTGCAGCTCTTTAGGTTTGATAATAAATTAGCGGCACTATGTGATTTAAAAAGGCAATTAAAGTGCAACAACACACAGAACCATAACCGCCCATTTACGCCGTCTTCTCATACAAGACAGATGTAAATGGGCCTATAAATGTCCCTCACAGACGTTGTTGTCTTGGCATGAAGAGAGATGAAAGGCAGAAGACAATGACATCAGGACAGTCTAGTGCCTAAAACTTGTCATCTCAGTTTATAGCCTGGGTTTGTCCTTTTCCTTGGTGTTATAGTGAGACAGCAGGTGTGTCACTCTGCTAAACTCCATGCACAGTTTGAAGGAGGGATGACGTGATGGGTGTAGAGGTTCGGGGTGGTGCTCCCGTCACAATCTAACAATGTTTAACAGATGTTTTTTAACCGTAACTACGATCTTTGCCTTACCTTAAACGGTGCACCCAAGTTGAATGTTATCTGTCCGATTGAATGGGCGTTATCAGCGGCTATCGCTACCATTCTTATGCTTCAGACGGCCCAAACTGCACCTACCCACAAAAAAATGAAACTTAATGTTGTGAATTGAAAAGGGCTGTCAATTGATTCAAATATTTAATCGCGATTAAACACATGATTGTCCATAGTTAATCACGACTAATCGCAAATTAATCACACATTTTTTTTTTCTGTTCAAAATGGACCTTAAAGGGAGATTTATACCACTTTACGGCAGCGTGGCGTTAACCTCTCATCACCATCTTTCGGGTCCTATCGCACGCGCTCACGCTCCACCTCCCCAACGGTGCGGGCGAGACAGGCCAGTGGTGCGCCCGACCCCGCGGAGCCGGGATCCCACCTCAGTCGGCGCGCTCCGACCCTCACTTTCATTGCGCCACAGGGTTTTGCTTGCACCCTCTGACTCCTTGGTCCGTGTTTCAAGACGGGTCGGGTGGGTTGCCGACATTGCCGTAGACCCATGGTGCCTTTTACGTGGGCCGAGCCCCGGCTGGGGCGCACTAAGGACAGTCCGCCCCGGTGACGCTTTGTCCATGGCCCCGGGAAGCACCTTTAACCCGAGCCTTTCCAAGCCGACCTAGAAGCGGTTGCGGCGCACCGCCTCGTATGCAGGACTCCCAGCATGCCGTGTGTCGCTCACACCCTCCAGCTGGATGTTAACGAGGGTCTTTTGGCACAGAGAAGTACTCGTATCGGTACTCGGTATCGGCGAGTACCCAAATGTAAGTACTTGTACTCAGTCTGAAAAAAAGTGCATCCCTACTTCTAACCCATCTCTATGAGGCTGATAACCGCTGATAACGTTCATTCAATCGGCTGATAACATTGGAAGTGGTTGCAGCGTATCTTCCGTGCACAGATATTGTAAAAAGAAATCACTGAGACATTCATCTCAAACCCTGGACGAATAAAACCAAACACTGCTTGCTGAACCGCTAGAGGGGAAGTGAGAAAACATGTCTGTTAGTAAAGTGGGCGACCGAAGCCCTTTCATCCCGTATGGTTTAATATTCACCATGCCTTAACACCTTCTGGATACATTAGTTTGTCCTCTTTTCACTGATGTAATAAACCAAAAAATTACAACATCAAGCGCTGCGTAGCTGTGTGTAAGTTGTTATTGGCTTTGCTTCTTAACTTCTAAGAGAAAAAGTGGCTTCAATTAGGATCTTTGTGGCTCCGAGAGGCCTCATTCCAGAGAGATCTGGAAAAAGTGTGTTAATTCCCGTTTTCTCTGTTCTGTCTACCAGATGCCTGGTGAGTCGCGGGATCAGGAATGCTGGAGGCCGCGACCAAATTTGGTGATTTGATGTGTCACCCCCAAAAGTTAGAGGCCAATAGGGTGACTGTATGAGAGATAAGCGATTCAGAATAAAGCTATTTGTTTATTCAAAAGTGGTCATTTTGGCCTGATGAACAAAAGGGTCAGAGGAGTCACAAAAACACGTTAGGATTCCTTGGCATCTTTGCATTGGCC
>CAKAOI010001174.1:0-15503 GCA_916701655.1 Sebastiscus albofasciatus
TTTATTGTATTGTGGAGTATTGTATTGTATTGTAGTTTTGTTCTAAAATAAAATATGTCAATAAATATCCCACTCGTGAATTTTGAAGCCTTTATCTGTCTTTAAAAAAGGCGGTTGCTAAAGTGGCTAAATGAGACGACTAAACATCATCATGCCGACTCGTCCGTGGAGGACAGAACCTCCAAAATCAAAAATAAATAAATAAATATGTCATTAAATGCAGCAAAAAATCATTTTGAAAATAAATGCAGCTATTAATTAATTGATAAAATGTAAAATAAAATGATATTTCTGTTTTAATTTGCTTTATATATTTATCTTTGTATTGATTCCCTTATTTATTTACTCTTGTGTTTAATTTAAAAAAAATGTAATTATGTATTTATTTTTATAATTTTTAAATTTATTTATCTATTTTTGCATTTTTTTTATTTATTTATGGTTGACATCGGAGTGACATCCCACACATTTGCCTTATTAGGCAGAAATACATTAAGAAATAAAAATAAAAGGAAAACAGGTAAAAGGAAAAAAATAAAATATGTATATGTAAATAAAACATTTATAAAGAAAAGAATACAGACATAAAGAAGTTTGGGGAAATAAATAAGGGGTGAAATGCAAAGAGAAAATCCTGCAGAAATAAATGACTGCTTTGCTGTTGTGCACATGTTGTGTGTGTGTGTGTGTGTGTGTGTGTGTGTGTGTGTGTGTGTGTGTGTGTGTGTTAGTGTGTGTTACCTGTTTTCTGTGGAGCAGAAGAAGGAGACCCAGGGATTGAGGTTCCTGCTCTCAGAGGACGGAGGAAGGTACATGGCCTCAGACAGACAGGTGAGGAGCAACTTCAGCAGCTCTGTCCTGAATAAACAACAACACAGGACGGATCCACGTTACTGGAAAGGTTACCTAGTTTATACTACAGCTGGAGCTGGACCGATATGTGTCCAAGATACGCTCTGAATGGGACTGGACCTGCACCACGATTTCATCTGTTACTGATAATAAACAGAAAAGCAGAGCCAGTTCTCCACATTCACAGTTCTCACCTGTTGAGGTCGTGGACGTAGTTCAGAGGAGGTGACTGAGCGAAGCCCACCCCGGCCTCCCAGATGTACTCACAGCTGTCTATGGTTCGAATGTCCTCGGCTGGATCCTGCAGCAGAGACGACAGCAACACAAACATGTGCATCAAACGGATGCTGGTGGTGGCATATGCATTATTGTATTTATATTATTTATAGACTAAATGATTAACCGGAGACATAATTGACAGAATGATGAAAATGTCTGCCCGATGCTGAAGGTCTGAACGAGCAGTGGGACTGTGTTCACACCTACTTCCACCGTGTGATTCAACAAGTGAGTACTCTGCTGACAATATCAGCGTGTGACACCTCAGCACCGATAACTGCAGCGTCATGAATAGATGTGACGAGGTGCTGCCGTTGTTCTTCACAAGGAAACTGACAGTAAAGGGCACCGTGCCACAAACAAACTAAACCCAGGAAGCAGTGATGTGTTGATTTTGGCTCGTCTTTGTCACAGGTTGCATCCCTTTTTTAAGTCTCAAAGAAACTGTTTCATTTGAATGATTTTAGAGTTTTGAAACAATAAAACAAATCCTGTATTTGACGAGGAAAAATCAAAAAATTGTATGCCACAGATTTCTTTTTCTTGTTCCTTTAATCAGCTCACGACACATTAGGTGGCTTTTGGGAGGGTTGGAAAATGTCGGAAAATGTCCTTATCATCTGAATGACCATATTACAGCTACAGTATACCACTGAGGGTTATGCACAAATTACTGAACGGGCCGACTGGACCAACAGGGTTGAAGTTAGTGCTAAAACGTATTGTTTGGAAGTCACAAATAGACACAAAATGACCACAAAGAGAAGTAAAACTAACCAGAGAGACGCAAAATGACTAAAACAACACACAAAACAACCACAAAGAGACAGGATGCGACCACAAAGAGACGCAAAACAACTACACAGACTCAAAACGACTACAAATTTACATAAAACAACTACAAAGACACGCCAAATGACTACAAAGAAACACAAAACAACTACAAAGAGATGTCAAACAACTACAAAGAGATGCAAAACGACTATATAGAGATGCCAAACGACTACAAAGAAACACAAAACAACTACAAAGAGATGCAAAACGACTATATAGAGATGCCAAACGACTACAAAGAAACACAAAACAACTACAAAGAGATGTCAAACAACTACAAAGAGATGCAAAACAACTATATAGAGATGCCAAACGACTACAAAGATACACAAAATGACTATAAAGAGACGCAAAACAACTACAAAGAGACGCCAACCGACTACAAAAAGATGCCAATCAAAAGAGATGCAAAATGACGACAAAGAGATGTAAAACAACCATAAAGAGACGCAAAACGACCACAAAGAGATGTAAAACAACCACAAAGAGACGCCAAACAACTACAAAGATATGCAAAACAACTAAAAAGAGATGCACAACAACTACAGAGATGCAAAATGACCACAAAGGCGCACAAAACAACCAAAAAGAGACACAACATTACTACTAAGAGACGCAAAACCTCGACATAGTGATGCAAAAAAAACAAAAAGAGACACAAAACAACTACAAAGAGATGCAAAACGACAACATAGCGATGAAAGCGACCAGTAAGATGTGTCTTTGAATCTGTGGCTCTTGTTCTTGTGTAGGAGGAGTGGAGGCCCTTTACATGTCTGGGGCCCATAGTCTCATTATCTGTCCATGCTGAGGCTAGAAGACAACATGTTTTCTCTGTAATTTGGGTGAACTGAGCCTTTAACTCAGACACCTTGTGACCTGGATCCTGACGGGGAAGTGAAAGCTCAAATGTTTCTGTGTGTTCATGCTTCAGCGGTCTCAGCGGCAGGAGGCAGGTGGGAACAAGCAACAGCCGCTGGTCATTTTCCACCTTCGCCACTCTCACGCTCCGCTGACTTTAACGTTTCCTCGGGGCGGCTGGCCGTGAGGTGTGAGGAGTGGTCCGATCACAGAGAGGTTAGGTTACTCTCTGTCACCTGCCGCGCTCTCCGGCAGCTGTTTGCTCAACTCGATTAAGACGTGTCCACCCTGTCCTTCTCAGCCCAGTTGTCAAACACGGCCACTCCTCCCTCTGTCTGTCTGTCTCACGTGGAGTAACTCATTAACTCCAGCTACTGCCGGGGAAGGTTGTGTGAAGGAGATAACAGCGTTAACAGGTACCGGCCGCCACCGGGCTAAAGAACAGCGACTCAGCTCTTTTCTGTTATTGACTCTGTCGTAGCTGAAGGGCTCAAACTAAGTCAACACTCAGTGGAAGAAAGCTGCTTTTCTTCTTCTGTGGAAAGACTCTGGAAAGACGAGCTCAAACTTTGGGTTATGCTCATTTGCTAGTTAGATGAGAAGATTGATATCATGTCTGTGTGTTTCATACAGAGGAGCTGGAGTCAGGTCGTGCATATGTCCCCGAATGTTGACTATTCACCAGATTGTTCTGCAGAAATGTGATTCCCAGTTCATGAACAAGCCCGAGGTGAAGCTCTGGTCAGTCTGCTTAATTAGATACTGGATGTTGGCAGGTGTTTGCCTTCCAGCTGCACTCTGGGATAATCAGGCCACAGCTGAACGGCGGTGTAATGGAGACTCACCGGGTTGCTCTTCTTGTGGCTCTGAGCGGTGAAATCTGGACAGAAGAGCAGGTCAGCGATGGCGAGCAGCAGGGATTCAGCCAGCGGCCGCGCTTCATCGTCAACGCCGTCTTCGTCCAGATGCTGCAGGACAGAGAGAGAGCAGTTTCACATTTATGGTTTAATTTGACATTACTACAGACTACAGCCTGAGTAATTAACGCTTGTTATCGTCATTCAGTATTACAGATATTCATGTTATTGTGTCCACACCCTGCATGCATTGGGTTATACATAACGAGTAGTTTAAGCCAGGTTTACACCAAAAGCTCCCGAGACTTTTAGTCCCTGGAACCACTTTTCAAGGACCTAAAAGGTTCCTTCAGCCAACTGTGGTCTGCGTTTCCACCGCAGTCTAAAGACCTGTGAAGATTCAACAAATTAGTCCGCTGACATTTGAAAAAGCAACATGACGTGTGACGATGGCTGCTGGTGGTCACCGTGGTAAACCAGCGGCGCCGGGATGAGTTTTGAAGTGTGTGGGGTTAGGGGCAGCTTTGGATGATGTAATACAGTGTTTCCTGCAGGATTTTGAGAGACTGTTATGTGGACGTCAGACCCTCTAGGGGTGTCATGCTCCACTGGAAGAAAATTTAGAACATTTTAAAGTTAAAAGCATCAATCTGGAGCAAAATGACGAGGCTAGAATAAAATAAACGTTACTGATGCACGCTGGATGGAATGAATGAAATGAAACTAAGAGCGTCTGTCTCCACAGTAAGTCATCTGTTGAGTGTTTGATGGTTATTTATTTGTCCTTTAGAACGTAAACACAGTCAGAAAATAACTTTTCTTTCTCTCATTCACAGCACCGCCGCGTTACGTCTCGCTCTCTTCTACCGCTCGCCCTCTCAGCTCGCTCGCACTATTTCGCTCTTTCTCTCTCCGTCTTTTCTTAAAATGAGTCTGGAGGCCGACAGCAGAGCCAAACTTTACTTTTAATGTTATCAAACAAAGAGAAATGCTCTCCCCTCATCCTAAAACGATCCTTAAATCAATACTAGAGTACTTCCTGGTACACGAGTTGAAACAGCGGTGCTGTATTTGTGTTTCACCAATCAGCGACGGTCATCTCTGCAAACTCCACCCCAAAAGTTCTGATACTTTCAGAAAGTACTACTCCTCGACTAGGTCCTTTTTGAAGAGGTAAAAGGTCCCCGGAAAATGTCACTGGAACTTAATTTAGACCCTGGTCCCTGCAGTCGAAACACAAAGAGTTCCTCAAAAGGTTCTTAGTTCCGAGTAAAGTTCCTGTGGTGGAAACGGGGCTTTAGTTTAAATACAAATCAAAATGTTTCACTTGTTTCTTTTCTTCAAATCCAGTCAATAATAAGTATTCCCCTGCAGAACCACAAACTGAATTCATACAACAACAAACCGTCTGTTCCATCTGCTGCAGCTCTGCGTTTGACTCCAGTCCCACACTTTAATTAAGGGACATTCAATCCCTCCTTAATTCAACCACTGGCAGGGAGGATGGGTGAGTGGGTGGGGGGGGTACAATATGGGCAGTGTTTGGACCGTGGGTCCCCTGCCGACCAGGTAACCAGAGAACCAGCAGCCGTCCGGAGGTAGAGGAGGAGGGAGGGGGGGGTTGGTTTGGGACGGTGACCTCGACAGCAGCAACAGTCTCATCTTACAGTCCAGATCCTGCTCCGAGAATCACCATCACGTCTGACCGCGGTGGATTATCATACGTGCTAATCTCAAAAGGCCTAAAATCCTGTGATGTCTGGAGAGCTGAGAGGCTGCTGACAGATTAAACTCTACAGACGGACAGGAGTCCTCTGTCTGCCGGTTCCAGCTCTGCTGCTTGTCTCAGACACCACTCGGCTTTTAAACGTCGACCTCTGATGAGAAGCTTGAAGGAAACTTCATACCACGAGCATTTAAAAAAAATAAATAGGGCTGTCAAAGCTAACATGATAATAACATGTTAACGCAAATTAGTTTTAACAACACTAATTTCTTTAACACATTAACGCAAATTGTGATTTTTAGATTGTCATACTCGCTCGTCATGAAGGAGACTAAATATCACTCGAAACGTAATGCAAAATTTTGGCAAGGAAAAACTGTCATGTCCATGTTCAAAGGGGTCCCTTGACCTCTGACCTCCAGATCAGTGAATGTAAATGGGTTCTCTGGGTACCCACGAGTCTCCCCTTTACAGACATGCCCACTTTATGATCATCACATGCAGTTTGGGGCAAGTCATAGTCAAGTCAGCACACTGACACACTGACAGCTGTTGTTGCCTGTTGGGCTGCAGTTTGCCATGTTATGATTGGAGCATATTGTTTTATGCTAAATGCAGTACCTGTGAGGGTTTCTGGACAATATCTGTCATTGTTTTGTGTTGTTAATTGATTTACAATAATAAATATATACATACATTTTCATAAAGCAGCATATTTGCCCACTCTAATGTTGATAAGAGGATTAAATACTTGGTAAATCTCCCTTTAAGGTTCATTTTGAACAGATAAAAAATGTGTGATTAATCACAATTGACAGCCCTAAAAAAATATAAACCAATAAAAACAACCAAAGATGCAATAATACATATATATGTTTTTAGCAGTCAGTTCACTCAAATCACGTCAAAAATCAAAACAAGTTTTGGTTTTATTTGCAAAAGTGTTAAGATTTCTGCAAATTAATATTTAAAGGCGCCCTGCAGAGTTTTCTTGTAAACAAAAGTTGTTTTCTATTATTCTAGGATGCTTAACAACATCTGGCAAACAATGAACACTGGCCTCTTGGCTAACTCGGGTACATTTGTTTGAATGTTGATTAATGTATATTGTTCCTTTTCAAATAGAAATTAAATTAAATGTTAGATTTGTCACTGTGAGCAAGACTTTTTTAAGACGTTTTTAACCCAGTTATAATCCCCTGACTGTTTTTACCTGTAGGGGAACAAAATGTGTTTGTTTTTGTGATTTGGTCGAACTGGTCCTTTAAAATGTAAAAAATAAAAGGATTTTTCTTTCTTTCTTTGTGTTTTTGCCAGAGGCAGCATGTCAACACGGTGATGTCATTAGACACTTTGCGTTCACATTAAACTGAAAATAGCTCTGCTGGTTACTGTTCAGTAAATGACTTCCTGTCAACAGTAATTTAGATAATAAGACCGGAGAACAAAGACACAGCCTTCACGTCTTACAGTAAATACAACTAATATAACACTCAATCAGAGAGACGCTGGTTTGTAATTTAACTTGTAGAAACGGGGAATTATTGCTTCCTCAAAGCTTTCCTTTCCTGTTCCAGCCCACCGGCAGCTCTGAAGAGGATCTTTCATCAGCTTCAGAATCATTAATGAACATGAAGACTTCCTCACGACCTCCGACCTGATCACACCAGAGAGTCTAAAGGTTATAAATCACACTGGCACATACGGGTACTTCAACAAAACTGAAGGCTGATCGCTGCCATGTCCCTTCAGTCTTCCCCCGTCAACACAGTGGAGGATATTGCTGATCCAGACATCTCTACATATCTGATTGAATCCCGTTAGACTAACGGTACGTGTCCACAGCCTCCGTGCTTTCCACGCTCCCCATTCATTGTCTATGTAAGCAGCCGCGCAATGCATTCTGGTAGCGTGGCGTTGCGATTTGAGACACAAGGCGTCACGACGCCCGCTCCTCATTTGCATTAAGTTGAGGGCTCATCTACTTTATGTAAATCACGGGTGTTCGACGCGACTCGCCGCCTCTCCAAACTCCAGAGGATCTTTTAAAATAAACGTTGTTGATCCAAAATAAAGACAGATTCATCAACATGGGTTATTTCTCTCCTCAAATGTTTTCAGAAACACATTTCAATGAACTATTTACGTGAAATAAGAGAAGAAAGTTTCCAAACGAGCCTCCAGACTGGTTCCGGTTTGAAAGCTGGGAGCAACAGCCAACGGCGGGAAAGCGTTCGTCCAATCAGGAGCCGAGTGTTTCTAGGGACAGCACACCAAGCGTCCAATGCTGGGAAGCGTCGCGTCCCCTCGCGATAAAAAACACCCCTGTGGACACCGTACCATAAGTGTTGTCTGTTAATAACCAACTGTTTGATCTGTAGGCTGAGATTTAGTTGGAGACGACAGTCTGATGCTGCTTTAACGTTAATGCATGACTGTATTAAGCTGGACGTACACTCTACGATTTTAGAAATGTTGTGTAACTCCTACTCCAACTGTACGAGTAGATTGTTTGCAATGTAAAGCCAAAATCACACGATTTATGTGCTCACACTGTACGTGGTCGCTACGGAGATCTGGCTGCTGACAGTTGTCAATAAAGATCGGTTTGAAATCTCCGAGGCAGATAAAGTTAGTTTGCTAGCAGAGGTCTGTACAGGTCATGATGCTATCAAGGCAGAAACGTGTTGCCTTGATCATCTGAGCCATCCTGTCTGCTGAAACGTATATAAAAAGAGGCGCCGGCGTTTATGGACTCGCAGGTGGCGAGGAAGACGTGGACAGTATGGCTCGTCCATTTGGCAGAGAGAATAGGAGGTAAGCGAGCTGTGTTTTACTAGATCTATTGTACATCGTTATCTTGATGGCTACGATCTGAATCGGCTTGTGGTTACTAGAGCCTGCTGACGGCCGACCAAAAGCAAGCTATACACACTACAAGGCAATACGTCATCTACTCTGGATGCCGTATTGCCGGTGTGATGTGTTTCTGCTCCACTACTTCCTGTTAACAGAGTCAGTGTCAGAGTCGTACCCCCGATCTGCCGGCTCCGGGCACGGTGGACCAGAAGAAGCCTCTCCAGTCGGCGTCCTCAAAGATGTAGGGCAGGATGCGGGTGAGCAGGCGGGTGCAGTTCAGGACGATCTCACGCTCTCTCTCTGAGGGGCAGCCAGAGTCGGCGCTCTGGACCAACCGCTCCACCGCCTGACGGAGAAAAGCACACATAAGAAGACTTTAAGACCGTAGTGATGCTTTAAATCATGATGTTGCTCCTCCTGTCTCGTCGTCTCTTCTGTTATTCTGAGCCTGGTCTACAAAAGAACATCTGCTTCACTCTCATAACCTTTGACCTTTACAGACGCTGATGTGTGTAACGTTTAAAGTGTGGGAACAACAAACAGCAGCATTCCTTTGACTTGGACTGTATCCAGGAAGGAGAACACGTCACTCCTCCTCGCTGCCTGAAACACCTGAAACACCACATCCCGTAGACTCAGGTTACCTTGTAGCAGAGGGTTGCCAGGTTGGATGGAGACTCCTCTCTGACGGCTCTGATCTCTGCCGCCGGCACCAGAGCGAAGACGTCCTGGACGGTGGTGCAGGTGTCCGCCCAGAACTGATCCCAGAAGACATCGTCTGTGGCTTCTACGGGCTGAACGAGAGACACACGGCATGTTTTTAATGCCAGAATCGATATATCTGCTTCATTTGAGTCTATCTGGAGGTAGACGGAAGTTACTGCTTTTATTGTTGTAGTCTGAGTAACGTGACGTCATATCCGTTCCGTATCCGTCAACCAAAACAAACCGCAGGGCCGTTGACCTCTCCTGTCACATTTCTTATATTTCTTTTCATTATTTTGATTTTATGAAGTTTTATGTGTGTGTGTAAATAAAACAAAATAAAAATAAAATATAAAAATCACCAATTAATCTGCACAGTTATTTTCTCGATTCAATAATTTGTCTTAAATTGTAAGAAAAATAGTGAAAAATACCCAAAGTGACAACTTTACATGTCATTCAGGTTTACTATGACATAAAAAATATTAAATGTTTAGTATTTTTGCATGAAAAATGACTCAAACAAGGCACAGACAACAGCACCTGTAGATTCAAATCAACTTTATCTAGTTAGTTCCACCTTAAATGCACCTGTCAGGGAAACACACATCTGCTGTCTGCAGCAAAAATAAATAATTCAACATTTTTAAAGTCATATGTTGCATGTTCAAGTTATTCAAGGATCATTTCACAAAATAAACAAGACATGTGGTGGATTATCCAGAAGGCCAAACTGAGAGTTTTCAGTCTCTTAAACGGCACAAAATAAAAATAAAATATAAAAATTACCAATTAATCTGCCAGTTATTTTCTCGATCCATCAATTTGTCTTAAATTGTCAGAAAATAGTGAAAAATGTCATCACAATTATTAAATGTTTAGTATTTTTGCTTGAAAAATGACTCAAACAAGGCTGGAAACAGGCTGGATAGCAACTTTATCTAGTTAGTTCCACCTTAAATGCACCTGTCAGGGAAACACACATCTGCTGCAGCAAAAATAAATAATTAAATTCAACATTTTTAAAGTCACAAGTCATATGTTGCATGTTCAAGTTATTCAAGGATCATTTCACAAAATAAACAAGACATGTGGAGGATTATCCAGAAGGCCAAACTGAGAGTTTTCAGTCTCTTAAACGGCACAAAATAAAAATAAAATATAAAAATTACCAATTAATCTGCCAGTTATTTTCTCGATCCATCAATTTGTCTTAAATTGTCAGAAAATAGTGAAAAATGTCATCACAATTATTAAATGTTTAGTATTTTTGCTTGAAAAATGACTCAAACAAGGCTGGAAACAGGCTGGATAGCAACTTTATCTAGTTAGTTCCACCTTAAATGCACCTGTCAGGGAAACACACATCTGCTGCAGCAAAAATAAATAATTAAATTCAACATTTTTAAAGTCACAAGTCATATGTTGCATGTTCAAGTTATTCAAGGATCATTTCACAAAATAAACAAGACATGTGGAGGATTATCCAGAAGGCCAAACTGAGAGTTTTCAGTCTCTTAAACGGCACAAAATAAAAATAAAATATAAAAATTACCAATTAATCTGCCAGTTATTTTCTCGATCCATCAATTTGTCTTAAATTGTCAGAAAATAGTGAAAAATGTCATCACAATTATTAAATGTTTAGTATTTTTGCTTGAAAAATGACTCAAACAAGGCTGGAAACAGGCTGGATAGCAACTTTATCTAGTTAGTTCCACCTTAAATGCACCTGTCAGGGAAACACACATCTGCTGCAGCAAAAATAAATAATTAAATTCAACATTTTTAAAGTCACAAGTCATATGTTGCATGTTCAAGTTATTCAAGGATCATTTCACAAAATAAACAAGACATGTGGAGGATTATCCAGAAGGCCAAACTGAGAGTTTTCAGTCTCTTAAACAGCACAAATATTTATAAAACATTAATATTTCAGGAGATATATTAGCACTGTGTGTGGAAACCCTCATGTATAAAGTGCCTGCAGTGTTTTCCTGGTTTTGCTCTCCACTTTGTGTCATCTGAGCAGCAGTTCATGCTGCCATCTGGCACTCACACTTTATCTCCACAAGCTGCATTTAACCCACAGACGCTCAACAGACTCTCTCTGTGTTCTGAGTTTTATTCTAAAGAGCTGAGTTTTATTCTAGAGAACCGACCTGTGTTTTGGTTGTGAGTTGAATCACAGCTTTCCTGAAGTGAAGTTTGGTGTTGGCGTTTCCCATGTTGTGTCAAAATTCACCTCCTGCCTGTTAGAATCCGTGTTAACACTCAGTAGAGTCTCAGTAGAGTCACTAGAGGAGGATAATCTCCTCATCCACTGAGCACAGACGCTCTGCGCTCTGATGCCTTCAGGAGCTGCTCGGATTCTCCAGCTTCAAGAGAAGAAATACCTACTGTTGTTGTTGTTTTTTAAGTTAAGAGCTTGTGTTTATTTTGCTAGCAAACAATGTGACTTTTTTGTGCTGCAAGCGTTTACAAAAGAGGAGAAAAATGTAAATATGCGGTGTGTAAATGATAATTTTTGCGCATCATACAGCCTATACTTCAAATAAACTAAATAAAAACACTTGATCTTGACAATGACCACAAATCATAACAAAATTACAAAAAAAATAAATAAATAAAATTAAAAAAAGACACATCCCCCAAACAATACTACAGCTTTACACAGAATCATAGAATATATATATATATATATATATATATATATATATATATGTATATATATGACCTCCATAACAAACTCATAAAATAAAAATAAAACAAACAATAAATAAAATATAAAAATATTAAACACAGCCCCCAAACAATACTACAGCTTTACACAGAATCATAGAAATAATAATAATATAATATAATGATCATATGTATATAACCTCGATAACAAACTCACAAAATAAAAACAAAACAAACAATAAATAAAATATAAAAAACACAGTCCCCCTAATAATAATAATAATAATAATAATAATGATAATAATAATAATAATATAATAATAATAATAATAACAATAATAATAATAATAATAATAAACATTATTTATGTAGCACTTTGCAAAACAACGTTACAAAGCGCTTTATGGGAAAAACTAAATTAGACAATCAGTAATAAAAACACCAACAAATGCAATGCAAGTGAAGAGAATTAAATCAAATAAATACCCAAAAATAAAGTTAAAAAAAACAAAAAAACAGTCAAATAAACAAATAAATCGCATAAAGCATTGTTGGAAATGGGAAAATTAAACTCTGGGTGACATTAGCCTAATAAAATGAGGTTTTATAAATGTGATGATTTAAATTATGTTACTGCTTCAGTAAGAATGAAGTATAATAATGTTATATACTGTATTTGCGTTAAACAAACTCTGTCTTTGTTGTGTTTCTATGTCTGCTCAAGAGAAAATCATAATTCCTACGGTAAATAAATGCAGCACAAACCAACCAGGATCCAGAGTTTCGACTTCCGGGTTCCTAAAGTACATATTGACCTTCATTCATGTTATTCATGTTACTCATCAGATAAAGTTCCTTCTTTTACATGTTCAACATTGTGATCCAGACACAAGTATGAAGACTGAAACACTCACATCTTCATCTCCATCATCCTCCTCTTCATCACATTACATCATGACATCACAGTTAGATGAAGTTAATAGTTAATTTTCCAATTTATAAATGAGACAGTGGACAGTGGATGGACCCATCAACACACTAATTTAATATTAATTTAATTAATTAATAAATAATTAAATTAATTATTAATTAATATTTTAATTAAGTTAAAATGTAGCCTATTATGTTTAGTCGTGCTTCCAAGCAAAAACAAAGATTACACTAACTTCTCATTGAGGAAAATATGACTTTGAAAGTATGAAATGAACAGCATGCATAGTAAAATAAAAAATAAATGAATATATAAGTAAATGACTCGATAAATTAATAAATGTCATTACAGCAAAAATAATATTGAAAATAAATGCCATTAATTAATCGATAAAATGTGATATTAATTGATATTTCTGTTTTAATTTGCTTCATTTATTTATCTTTGTATTAATTATTTTATTTATTTACTCTACTATTTAATTTCCCCTTTTATTTTTTTAGGTTTTTATTTTTATTCATTTTTAAATGTATTTATTTATTTTTAATTTTTTAATTTTTTTTATTTACTTTTTATTAAAAGAATAAAGACATATTCCACGTTTGTCGAAATAAATAAGGGGTGAAATACAAAGGGAAAATCATGCATAAATAAATACACACATTTAAAAATAGACAGAATTTAAATAGATATATAAATATAAATACATTTAAAAAATTCCCTAGAAATGGAACCCATTTACATTCTCATATCTGGAGGTCAGAGGTCAAGGGACCCCTTTGAAAATGGCCACGCCAGTTTTTCCTCGCCAAAATTTAGCATACGTTTGGAGTGTTATTTAACCTCCTTCATGACAAGCTAGTATGTCAAGGTTGGTACCAATGGATTCATCAGGTTTTATAGTTTTAAAACTTTGCATTTTGTGTTAATGTGTTAAAGAAATTAGTAGCGTAACGCATTATTATCACATTAACTTTGACAGTCCTAAAAATAATAGGTTATGAAGCTTTCAAAGCTGAACGTATTGTGTTTTTCCGAGATGTGACGTGGTGCCACCTCATTGTTTTTTCTTTATACTAGAGGGACTTTACGTTAAAGACACACCCTTAAAGGACTGAAACCGTTTTCATGTGGTCATTATTAGTACATATAGTAGTCAACCCGTTACCCAACTGGTGTTGTTGTGGTGTCACTGGTGAGACTCTGAGGTGTCACAGGGTGTGGGCACCAACATCCTGCAGCTTTATGGTGTCCACACAGTCATAAACATGACTCACTGATCCATTAATATTGATCCATATTCATGTTAGTGTGTTAAATTCACCACATAAACAGCTGCATGTCCAATCGGACAGCTCAGCTTCCGACATACCAAAGTTATCGTAATGCTTCCTGGGAATTACAGATGTGGATTAACAGCGTTTACTCATCCACTCGCCCTGCAAGCAGCTATTTCTTCACACCTCATCAAGTGGGCCAGCCTGTCGGAGAGCTCCTCAGCCAATCAGGAGTCTCCCTCCCACCCTGAACACCACCAACAAAACAGAGAAACCCCTGAGGAGGTTCCCAGACAGCTCTCTGCAGGCATGCTGTTTGGTTTTCAATCTGTGCAGCAGCGAGGCGACACGATGAGGAACTTTAGTGTTTTAATATGCATCCTGGCAGCTCTGACAACGACTGAAGCAGTAAGGACTTTTTTTTATCTCACTTGAACTGAAATGTTGCATTTATTTACAGACTTTTTTTGCACCTTTTAGAGAAAAAGACGTCAGATATTTTCTGGTTTCTCTTCCTCCTCCTCGTCCTCTTCGTCCTCTTCCTCCTCTTCGTCCTCTTCGTCTTCGTTCTCCTCCTCCTTTGAAAGTTCAGGTGAGAAACTCCACATTGCTCTCTGGTATTACACATGAACATCATGTACTGAAGTGTGTCATTTCCCATGTTGTGCAGGAGGGATCTGTCTGAACGGAGGCAGCTCGGTCCCGGCCCTGACTTCAGGTGAACACATGTTCTGTCTGTGTGCTGATGGATTTGAGGGCAGAAACTGTGAAACAGGTGAGAAGCTGAACCAACAAACCAAATGGCATTCATCTTCTTCCACATTCTTAACGCACTGTGTCCTTTAGTGACAGGAGCTCAGTGCTACGAGGGCGTGGGCCTGTACTACAGAGGCAGAGTGTCTAAATCAAAGAGTGGACGAACATGTGAGGAGTGGGATTCAGACACCAGGGCGCGGTACATGTCTACTGATGTCCACTCAGGGAGGCACAACTACTGCAGGTAGGCTGCCAGAACTCCAGATATATAATATATACAGCCTGTAAAGCAGAGGTGTGGATTCAAGTCAGACTGCAGTCACAAAGCAAGTTAATCCCACATGTTTTATCTGTTCAAGTGAACCTTAAAGAGAGATTTGTCAAATATTCGTAAGGGCTGTCAAAGTTAACACATGTTTTAACACTACTAATTTCTTTAACGCATTAACACAACTTACAATTTTAAGGCTAGAGTGAAGATACTGGTATCATATGAAACTAGAAAACCTGATGAATCGGTACCAACCATGTCAGACTAGCTTGTCGCAAAGGAGGCAAAATAACACTCCAAACTCACGCTACATTTTGGCGAGGAAAAACTGTCATGTCCATTTTCAAAGGGGTCCCTTGACCTCTGACCTCCAGATCAGTGAATGTAAATGGGTTCTCTGGGTACCCACGAGTCTCCCCTTCACAGACATGCCCACTTTATGATAATCACATGCAGTTTGGGGCAAGTCATAGTCAAGTCAGCACACTGACACACTGACAGCTGTTGTTGCCTGTTGGGCTGCAGTTTGCCATGTTATGATTGGAGCATATTGTTTTATGCTAAATGCAGTACCTGTGAGGGTTTCTGGACAATATCTGTCATTGTTTTGTGT